>PVKM010000499.1:0-105189 GCA_004027735.1 Carollia perspicillata | reverse complement strand
AAAAAAAATGCTTCTACAGGGTTTGTGAGAAGATGAAAAACTGGTCCAGTCCTGGCTGATGTGGCTCAGTGGATTGAGTTCTGGGATGTGAACCGAAGGGTTGCTGGTTCATTTCCTAGTCAGGGCACGTGCCTGGTCTGCAGGCCACATCCCTGGTTGGGGGCAAGCACGAGGCAACTACACATAGATGTTTCTCTCCCACTCTCTCCCCTCCCTTTAAAAATAAATAAATAAAATATTTAAAGAAAAAGAACTGCTGAATCATATTAAAAAACTGGTCTAATTGGTTATTTCAAATATCTCCTGTTAATTTTATATTATCTCAATTTAATAAAAGTCTAACCTCTGCAACAGAAAGTTGGTCAGGCAACGAGAGCTCATTTTTCCCTCTGTCTGCAGCAGCAGAGCTGACTGGAGTTTATGTTAAAGTTAACCTGAATTTCTTTTCTTGAAGAGCTAGTGTAGAGCAGTCATTCCAATATAGTAAGCTTACTACTCTCATAATATTCATCTCAAGACAGTCTCATATTCAAATAAAATTGATTTCCAGAGAAGCAGAGTGGTTTTTGTAGGGAGGAGGCAGAAAGAAACCTTGTGGGATGAATACTCAATTGTATTTCTAAGAAACATCTAAAGCATTAAAGACCATTATTCACTCTTTGTTCAAACAAATGCTTTTCACCAACCTTCAATGGCTACATGGAGATATGCACAGTAAGCTCAAACAGAACCAAAACAACTGGCTCTTTCTAATTCATTAAGGCAGCCCTGGGAAGGGCAGGTCCCAGATTGTGTTAGTCCTGGCCATACCAACCTGCTAAATAGGCATCCCAGAAAAAGAAAGAGCAGATCAAATCTTTCATTCGCTTACAATCTAGCATGCATAAGCAGATCAAATTGTAATGTTAAATTCAAAATAATGATTCTGGATTTCAAAGATAGAGAACTTGAAGGGTTTATATAAATAGTGATTTTCTATGCTACCCTGAAGTGTGAACTAAAAAGACCTGACCAACAGAGCCACTATCCCAGAATTCTATGTACTGTTTTTTCTAAGTGGCTCTAGGATACTTCTATCTGAACCTTTAAGGGTGAATTTCCCATTCTTCCTTAGAATATCCAACCCACTCCCCAGCACAAAACATACCAGTTTTGAGAACCTGCTCACACTGAGTATGGAAGTTTGTGGGTGGGGACATCCACATTCAGATGAAAATAGCACAAAGGGAAAATCATATAGCCCAGGAAGATTATTTTTTCACTGAATTTTTCTCACCAGAGTATAACTGCCTGTAGCTTCTGGGTATTCTGTTTTCTAAGCACTTTATAAATAAATGTATGCTCCCGGAGCTACATACCTTTCATTTATTTCTAAGTGGTGCTGGGGTGTCATTTTGGGGTGAGCATCAACCTTCATTACTCTAACCAATAGCTAACAGTCTTAGCTAGCAGTTTAAGTGGCCCTGGAATTACATATTTTTAGAATCTCCTCCTAAGGCAGTTGAACCAACCACAGATTATTAAATTCATTGAGTTTTTCCTTTTTACACATTTTCTTACTGCAGATGTGCTAAACCATTCAGCAAAAATGTAAGAGAGTGCAGAACAAGTATAGACCCATGGAGTTATAATAATTGCAGGATAATATAGGAACAAAATAACTCTTCTAAATGTTGAAGCTTAATAACATCTGTTCTTTTCTTCTGCATTCCAAATGGAACAATTGACTCAATTCCTCTAGGCACAGATCTTTCATAACCTCTTCTTAACTTTCTGGGATCTCCTCCTGACAAGACTATATACTACAGCATGTCTTTCCCTCAACTGAAATGGTCTATCACATTTCAGCCCATCAGGCCTTTTTCATCCATGTCTATCGTACCGCAGCAGTGCTTTTAAGAACCAGTCTTAACCAGAGGGATAACTTAATTTTGACAAACTTTTCTTTCCTTGAGTCACAAGTTCAAATTTCTTCAGGGTTGATTTCTTAGTAGAAAAACTTGGTAGCACAATGAATTCAAAGAGGAAAATGTCCAGAGGGGAATGTAGTATTTCCAAACCCTCATATATCTGTACCAACTGCCACCCCTCAAAAAAAATTATGCCCCTGCACAGAATTTCTAGGGGCTTGCTAATAATCAAAGATCTTAATCTTTTATTTCAGACACTAAATCTGACAATATAGCCTTAACAAGAGAGGCAACTGCCTTTCCATGAGTTTACTATTTTTTTTTTTACTTGGCACTAATTGTTATTCATTCCTGGAGAGCAGGTAATTATAAGTGTTTTGTTTCACAGACTCTCTATGGCCTAATATTTCAGTACAAGTTTCCAAGTAAAGAAGTCTCCTTGTGATGTGCAGTTGAGTTAGCCATAAATCTTGGTTATGGTTTAGGAATAAACTCTAAAAAAATCAGTAATTCATGTTATGCTATGATATCCCATTTAGCTTTAATATGATAAAGTGTGGCAGCTGAAGCCTATGACTAATTTTGTCCTCACAATGAAACCTTCCTGTGTGCAACACAAGGTTTCATGGAGTCCCCTGTATAAAAAGAAGCTGTTTTACCCATCAAGCAAAGTTTAGCTGCATATCCAGCTACTTGATTTTGAAAGATGACAGAGTTTGCAGGGATGGCTCTATGATGTCTGAGGATCTTCTAGTTCAGCTTTCAAATGATTAATCTTCATAGCACTCCCAGATCATATAAGTAGTTTTATTTTTTCAGCTGTGAAAAACTAAGGCAAATGACTTTTCAATTTATCTAAATTTTTAATAATTGGAAGTGGCAGGCAGAAAAGCCAGTTTTCATACCAGAAGTCTGAGAGATGTGAGTATTTGACATCTAACTTACCTTTATTACTTTCCTCTTTTTAAAACCTAATGGATTGCTTTCTTCTATACCATTTGCCAAATGCATGAAAATATTTCAAATATCCAGTGGAAATTCACATCTATTGATCAAGGTTTATATATTGATTTGTGGCTACAAGAGACCCATTCTTTCTATGTCTTTCTGTTGTAATGAACATGGAATGTATACTGATTTGAACTGAAAGAAGATATATAATGACAGAGAGTGTTCTGTTTTTTTTTTCCTTGTTTGTTTTCAGAAAGTTGGTTACATTAAGTCATGTGATTTGTTTATGATAACAAAAATAGCCTAAGCCAATCCTGGTATTCCCTGAAGTCATCCTAAAACCAAAAGGCATACTTTTAAGATCTTCATTATACATATGTTTATTGCAGAAGTCTGAGTCTGGATATAAACCTGAAAGAAAATATAGCCCTGGCTGGTGTGGCTCAGTGGATTGAATACTGGCCCGTGAACCAATGAGTCTCTAGTTTGATTCCTAGTCAGGGCACATGTCTGGGTTGCAAGCTGGGTTCCCAGTAGGGGGCATGCAAGAGGCAAACACACATTGATGTTTCTCTTCCTCCCTTCCTCTTTGTCTAAAATAAATAAATAAAATATTTAAAAAAGAAAATATAGATAATTTCAGGTTTGTAGGAATTACACATGAACATGCATACACACATATGCACACATTGTATACAGCACTCATATACTCATTTCATACAAATTATATTAGGTTCCATACAAGGAAAAGCAAAGTTATGTTGCTTCTGGTCCATATAAATATATAATCAAAACAAAATGCAAATATATATAAAGAACATATACAAAAATTGGAAGAATTACTAGGTAAGTCCAAAATGAAATATATGAAAACTAAGTTGTAGTAGATTCTTGGAAGAGGTGAAATTTACAGAATTTTTTGACTGATGATAAAGAAACAGCTTGTTGAATTGGGACTAGAAAGATATTCCAGATAATCTGGTAGATCAAAGCTTAAAAGTTGAAAGGTAGACTTTAGAAGTTAGAGAAAGATGACTGGCAAAATGGATATTTAAAAAAGCTGGCCTCTTTGAAGGCAACACTTAAAAGAGTAAGAAGACAAATTAAATATATACAAATGATATCTAAAGAACTCAACTGCTCAGCTTTTTTGCTTCTAGTCAAGATATAATCTAAGCTATTCCTCAAATATAGGCAAACACCCAGATACTTTCCTTTTTTGTGGGAGGGGGATATAATATAAACATATTTATTTATTTTTAAATACTTTTGAATTTTATTGTTGTTCAAGTACAGTTTTCTGCCTTTTTCCCACACCACTTCCCAACACCCCAGCCATCCCCACTTGCCCTCCCTGTATCCATCCCCTCCTTGTTTTTGTTCATGTGTCTTTTACACATGTTTCCATAAACCCTTCACCTTTTTCCCACACTATCCCCTTCCACCTTCCCTCTGGTTACTTTCAGTTTGTTCTTAATTTCAATATCTTTGGTTATATTTTGCTTACTTCTTTGTTTTGTTGACTAAGTTCCAGTTAAAGGTTGGATCATATGGTATTTTTCCCTCAGCACCTGGCTTATGTTACTTAGCATAATGCTCTCCAGTTCCATGCATGGTGTCGCAAAAGGTAGAAGCTCCTTTCTTTCTGCTGCATAGAATTCCATTGTACAAATGTACCACAGTTTTTTAAAATAAATTAATTTACTGATGGGCACTTAGGTTGCTTCCAGCAGGCGGCTATTGTAAATTGTGCTGCTGTAAACACTGGGGTGCATAGGTTCTTTTGGATTGGTGTTTCGGGGTTCTTAGGGTATAATCCCAGCGGTGGAATGGCTGAGTCAAAAGGCAGCTCCATTTTTAGATTTCTGAGGAAATTCCACACTGTTTTTGATAGTGGTTGCACCAGTCTGCAAGCCCTCTAATAATGCACTAGGGTTCCCTTTTCTCTACAACCTCTCCAATACTTGTTTGTTGCTTTGTTTATGGTGGCCATTCTCACAGGCATGAAGTGGCATCTCACTTTGGTTTTACTTTGCATCTCTCTGATGGCTAGAAATACTGAGCATCTTTTCATATATCTTTGGACAAGTCCTTTGCCCATTTTTTAATTGGTTTGCTTGTGTCCTTAGAATGGAGTCATGTGAGTGCTTTATATATTTTGGAGATCAAATCCTTGTCTGAGTTATCATTGGCAAATATGTTTTCCTATATGGTTCATGGTTTTCTTTAGCCATGCAGATGCGTCTTACTTTGATGAGATCCCATTTGTTTACTCTTTCATTTATGACCCTTGGTCTAGGGGACATATTAGTGAAAATATTGCTGCATGGAATATCTGAGATTTTCTTGCCTATGTTCGCATGAAGGACTTTTATGGTGTAACAACTTATATTTAAGTCTTTTATCCATCTTGAATTTTTTTGGTATATGTTGTAAGTTAGTGATCTAGTTTCGTTTTTTTTGCATATAGCTGTCAGGCTATCCCAACACCATTTGTTGAAGAGCCTATTTTTTGCTACATTTTATGCTGCTGCCCATTTTGACAAATATTAATTGACCATAGAGACTTGGTTTTATTTCTGGGCTCTCTATTTTATTCCATTGGTCCATATGTCTGTTCTTATGCCAGTAACATACTGTTTTGATTACAGTGCCCTTGTTATACAGTTTGATATCAGGTATTGTGATCCCTCCTACTTTGTTCTTCTTTCTCAGAACCGCTGCAGCTATTTGGGGGCATTTATGGTTCCATATAAATTGTTGAGGTGTTTGTTCTATATCTGTGAAATATGCCATTGTTACTTTACTAGGGATTGCATTGAATCTACAAAATGATTTTGGTAGAATGGATATTTTAGTGAAGTTAATTCTTCCAGTCCACAAACATGATATATGTTTCCATTTGTTTGTGTCTTCCTTAATTTTTTTCTTCAGTGTTGTGTAGTTTTCTGAATAGAGGTCCATGATATCCTTGGTTAGGTTTATTACTAGGTATCTTATTTTTCTTTTTGCTATATTAAATGAGATTTTTTTCCTGATTTCTGTTTCTGATGTTTCATTGTTGGTTACAAAAATGCCTTCGATTTCTGAACATTGACTTTGTATCCTGTTGTTTCACCAAACCGATGTATTAGGTTGAGCAATTTTATGGTAGAATCTGTAGGATTTTCTATGTACTCTATCATGTCATCTGCAAACAATGACAGTTTTGTTTCCTATTTTCCAATATGGATGACTTTTACTACTTTTTCATGTATGATTGCCATGGCTAGAACTTCCAATACTATGTTGAACAGAAGTAGTGAAAGTGGACAACCTTGTCTTGTTCCTGATCTTAGTGGGAAAGTTTTGATTTTTGTCCATTGAGTATGATGTTGGCTGTAGGTCTCTCATATACGGCCATTATTAGGTTGAAGAATGCTCCCTTAATTCCCACTTTGCTGAGCTTTTTAATCATAAATGGGTGCTGTACCTTATCAAATGCTTTTTTTCACATCTATTACTATGATCATGTCATTGTTGCCTTTGCTTTTGTTTATGTGATGCATCACTTTTATTGATTTGTGAATATTATACCATCCTTGCATCCCTGGGATGAATCTAACTTGATCATAATGTATGATCTTTTTAATGTATTGCTGGATGTGCCTTGACAACATTTTGTTGAGGAGCTTAGCATTTATGTTCATCAGCGATATTGGCCTGGAATTTTCTTTGTTATGTCTTTATCTTGTTTTGGCATTAGGATGATGCTGGCTTCATAAAAAGAGTTTGGGAATCTTCCTTCTTCTTGGATTTTTTTGAACAGTCTGTGAAGGATATGGGTTAGCTTTTCCTTAAATGCTTTGTAGAATTCTCCTGTGAAACTGTCCAGTCCAGGACTTTTGTGTGCTGGGAGTTTGTTTTGTTACTGCTTCAATTTTGTGTCAGCTGTTATTGGTCTGTTCAGGCTTCCTGCTTCTTCTCCATTAAGTTTTGGAAGATTATATTTATATAGAAATTTGTCCGTTTTACCTAGGTTTTCAAATTTCTTCATGTATACTTCTTCATAGTAATTTCTTACAACCCTTTATTTTGCTGTCATATCAGTTTTAATCTTGTCTCTTTCATTTCTGATTGTGTTTATTTGGGTCCCCTCTCTTTTTTCCTTGATGAGCCTACTTAATGACTTACTGATTTTGTTTATCTTTTCAAAGAACTCGCTCCCGGATGTACTGATCCTTAGAATTGTGCTTTTAGTCTCTATGTCATTTAATTGTGCTCTGATCTTGGTTGTTTCCTTCCTCATGTTCACTGTGGGCTACCTTTGTCATTGTTCCTTGAGTTTTAGGTGTAAGGTTAGGTTGTTTATTTGAAATGTTTCTGCATTTTCTATGTGGGCCTGTATCACTATGAACTTCCCTCTCAGGACTGCTGTTTCTCTGTCACATAAGTTTTGGGTTGTTGTGACTTCATTTTACTATGTTTCCAGAAACTTTTTGATTTCTTGTTTAATAGCATGCTATTCCATGTCTATGAATTAGAGTATTTTGGGCATTTTTCTTGAAGTTGGTCCCTAGTTTCATTCCCTTGTGGTCAGAGAAAATGCTTGATATATTTTTAATTTTCTTGAATTTGTTGAGGCTTGTTTTGTGTCCTATCATGTGATCTATATTTGAAAATGTTCCATGTGCATTTGAAAAGAATGCATGTTTTGATTCTTTGGGATGTAAGGCTCTCTCTATAATATCAGTTAAGTCCATCTGATCTAGGACATTGTTCAATGTCAAAATAGCTTTGTTGATATTTTGTTTGGAAGATATATCCATTTCTGACAGTGGGGTGTTGAAATCCCATAGTATAATTATGTTGCTGTCAATATTTTTCTTGAAGTCCTCCTAGATTTCCTTTATGTATTTGGGCACTTTTTATGTTGGTTTCATATATATTTACAATGTTTACATCTTCTTGATGGATTCCTTCCTTGCACATTATGAAGTGACTTTCTGGGTCTCTTTTTCTGACCCGTTTTATGAAGTCTATATTGTCTGATATGGATATTGCTACCCTAGCTTTCTGTTCCTGTCCATTTTCTTGGAATATTTGTTTTCAGCACTTTACTTTCAGTCTGTGTAGGTGTTTTGCTTTGTGGTGGGTCTTTTGTTGTCAGTATATGTGTGGGTCATGCTTTCTTATTCATTCAGCTATTCTATGTCTTTGGATTGAAGCATTTAATCTTTTGCATTTAAGGTTATTTTTGATGTGTACATATTCATTGCTTATTCATTGCCATTTTTCATACCCGTGTTCTCTCTCTCTCTCTCTCACTCTTTTTCTTCTCTTCTTACAGCAATCTCTTTACTATCTCTTGAAAAGCTGGTTTGGAGGATGTATTCTTTTAGAATTCTTTTGTCTGGGAAACCCCTTACTTTGCCTTCCATTTTAATTAGGAGCCTTGCTGGATAGAGTAGTCTCAGTTGCAGGCCTTTGGTTTTCATTATTTGGAATATTTCTTGCCAATATGTTCTGGCTTTTTCTCTCTCCCCATTTTAGGTGACTCTTTTTGTTTGTTTGTGCACTTCCTGATGTTCTACTTTGCTAGCTGTCTTTGTGGGGTGAACTTCTATGATAGGAATTCTATGTGTTCAGTGAGTGTTGTGGTCTCTTTGATTTCCTTTTCTGGACACTCTAGGTTTACTCTTTTCTTCTGTTTGTGTAGGCTCTTTTTTTGTACTTGGGTGTTTACCTTTTGGTGGTTCCTTTGTTGGTGGTTTCTCTCTTCCCACAGGTATACTGATGTTTGCAGCTCTCACCTACTCTGGTATGTGAGCAATGGCATGGGGTAGCAAAAATGGATTAGGACAGAAGGAGAGTATTTCATGGGATTTAAACTACCAGCAAGTACAGAAGAGATAGGAAATTCTTTGGATAAATATAGTGTTAACAGTGATATTTCACCAAACTACCCCCTTTTTATAAAAGGTAAAAGAGAGGTAAGACTCTTGTTAGA
Organism: Carollia perspicillata; assembly: GCA_004027735.1. NCBI lineage: Eukaryota > Metazoa > Chordata > Mammalia > Chiroptera > Phyllostomidae > Carollia > Carollia perspicillata. The sequence continues at coordinate 96,339 of PVKM010000499.1, read as the reverse complement.
GTGGAGGAGGATTGTGAGCTGAATCCAGAAAACAGAGCACTTGTGCAGGGTTAGATGATGAGATATAGTGAGAGTAAAGGATAGAAAGTAGGCATAATATGAGAGAGAATAGAGTGAACCACCAAAACAATAATGCTCAGGAATAAATTAAAGTGGGATAAGATCAGGGAGGGTGGCTGTGTGGTATGTACAATTGTATGGAACTACAGTTATTTACAATAGTACTGGAACAACAATAATATGACAAGAAATATGATTTGGATAACCAGAATATAAAGTACACAATCAAGAGTAGTGTGTTATTGGAACACAAATAAAGTGAAAGAAGGAAAATTAAAATAGAATAAAAAGAGAATAAGAAAAATCTGTCAAACAATGCAATTGAACCAAGAAATAAAACAAATAAAACTAAACATATGGAAGAGAAATTAAAAAAAAATACTAATAAAATAAAAGTGGTAAAAATAATGAAAAATTAATCATGATACACATAAACAATTGAGTGCCAGCCCTATGGGATAGCAAACTGACATTTGTCTCAACTTCTAAATTTTTGGGGTTAGCCTTGTGATGCCCCTTTGGATATTTCTCTGGGCCCTTTGTAACTCCACCTCTTATTATCTCACTTGGGGGAAGGAAAATAAGAGAGAGGAAAGAAACAAATAAGCCTCCTGCTGACTTTAAACTTTTTCAGCTAGTTCTGCTGGTCTTCCTCGATGCCACAGGAAGAGGGGGGTTGGGCTCTGTTTTTCTCACTTCCTGTGGCTTTGAGAGAATGGGGACCAGGTTTGGGTTACAATGTTCACAGTTGCTCAGCCTCTGGCCCAAGTTCTCCATGAGCGGCCAGGCTCAAATCAACCATTCAGTCTCCGGGTGCTCAGCACAAGTCAGGCTCAGGTGCACAGTTCCACTTAGCCACTCAGTCTCTGGGTGCATGCAGCTCAAATCACCTTCAGGACTAGCCAGGCACTTCTCAAGAGTTCCTTACAAAGCAGCTTCCCATCATTCTTAACAAGTTCATGACTTTTCACACAGCTCAACTTTCCATCCAGTCTGGAGACTATCCGAGTCAGGGTCCAACACTGCCCAACTCCTCCCTTCTCCAGGTGTCTCCTGGCACCCCAATTTTTCTGTTGCTGGTGTCCACAGTCCCAGTGGATGTATACCTGCCTCTGTGTGTCTCCCACTTCATCTCTTTTTCCCCACAGTGACCTCCAGCATCCAGATCCCTCTTAGTTCTGGGCTGCCTCCCCTGCTTGGGTAGGGGAGGGAGCTGGTGATCTAACTCTCCCCCCTGTATTCTGTGGCAGGCACTGGCCAGGGACCACTTCAACCTAGGTCCCTATGCAGATCCCAGGACCATAATGTCCCAGCTTAATCGCCTCACCATCTGTTTTTAAATGCCCTGTATAATTTGTGGTCTCCAAACTTCATATAAGTTGGGATTCCATTGACTGTTCGCTTTATTCCTCAGAAGATCAGCTAGGTGTCCCAGCTGGGCACAGGGAGTACTGGGCTCTGCTCCCATATACCTCCCCACCATCATGCACCCTAACAAACACCCAAATTCTTAAAGTTTTATAAGTCAGTTCCTTTATTAGATCAGGTAATTTCAATAGTTTCAATATTTTCTGATATTCTTTTTACCAAACTAAATTTTCCTACTATTAACATCTGAGCTTACTTTAGAAGGGAAATGGAAATAAAAAAATTTGTAGGATAATTCTTTGAAATTTTGGTCTTCAGAAAATACACCTTCAACTCCTAAAATACAGATTATAAGTCAGAATTCTATTTGGTTTAAATTAATTTGAAAACCTTGTTTAGACCTGAATCCAGTGGTTAGCTATTACATCTTTCTGTTCTATTTATCTCTGTACTGCTAACCTTACTCATTTTCTGAGATGACGTTATTGGCATAAATAGTTCTCTTTGGGTTTGGGTGTGACCAAACATAGTAGTGTGAGAACTAAAATATTTTCCTTGTTTTATGCATCTGAAATAAGATCTTGATATATTTGTAAGAATCGTGTAAATCTTCAAAGATGCTGTTTCTCTTTGTAGTTCTGCTTTTGTCATCCAAAAAAGAATATATTGACCTTTGACTTTTAATTAAAACTGCTTTACCTCATTCACTGAACACCTGCCATGTCCTGGGTATTGTACTAGGCCTTAAAAATGTAAGAACTCTGGTTCAAACCATTATCATCTTTCATCTGGACAACTACAGCAGCTTTCTAAGTGGTATCCCTGCCTCAAAATGGCTTTCCTCCAATCTTGTTTTTACTCTGCAACCAGTCAGCTTTCCAGAAAAAATTTAATTGTTTCATTCTACTGCTTAAAATGTTTTAAATGCCTTCATTTTGGAGGCTCTGAGATAAAGTTTCAATACCTTGCCTTGGCTTCCAGGATTCTTCACAAACCTCCTCTTCATTCTATACCATTCCCTACTTAGTTTCCAAACATACTAAATGTCTTTTACTTCCTCATGTGCTCCACATGGTATCACTCACTTCAGATAGACTAGTTCTTTTGCCTCCTCAATAGTCTCTCATTAGGCTCTCTCCTGGTCTTTCTTGGATCTGAGCTTAAATGAAGTCACCTTAGTTCACACTGTGAGTTGTACACCCAGTGTTCATAGCAGCACATTTTACAATAGCAATGTGCTGGAAGCAACCTAAGTGCCCATCGATATAAGAATGAATATAGGAAACTGTCTGTGCGGTATGGCATGTGTAGCCAAGCCCCTGATCCTGAAAACTGACAAGGAGTGAGGTCAGCACACAGGAAGCCAAACCCACAGATCAGTTCTCCCATGGGGAATCAAGCCTGCATTGTACCTAGGCTGCTATGAGGCTTCCTTTTGCTAAAACTCCCTCACCCTGAATTGAGGCAGCAAATGGTGACTGCATATCTCTAATGTAACTTCCTAAAATCTGTGCTAAACCTCCCAAATATGGAGTGTAACCAGTTTAAACACTTTTCCCCTTAATCTGCAACATCCTTCTCTTTGAAGTAATTAGCAACATTTTCCTTTGTTATCTGTAAAAGGTAATCACCTATAGCGACCCTGTGCATAGTAAATGAGGACTATCTTCAATGTAATGTACCCAGAAAAGCAATAACAGCTTATCCAGGCAGGAGTCAGGCCCTCTCTCTCACTTATAGACCAGCCATGCCATCTCTTTTTCTCCACAGGACTTCTGTAGTCTGTGTGAATTTGTTCATTACAGCCACAGCACATGGACCCTGTGGGCCAGAGTCCACATCAAATGGACAAAAATACTATGGTACATTTACACAGTGGAATACTATGGAGCAGAAAGAAAGAATTATCTCCTACTCTTTGCAACAGCTTGGATGAATCTGGAGAGCATTATGCTAAGGGAAACAAGCCAGGTAGTGAAAGACAAATACCATATGATCTCACCTATAAGTGGAACCTAATCAATAAAACAAACAAGCAAGCAGAATACAACCAGAAACAATGAAATTAAGAACAAACTGAGAGCAATCAGAGGGGAGGTATGAAGGGATAATGAGGGGAAAATGTTGTCAGAAACATATATAAAGGACACATAGACAAAGCCAAAGTGGAGAAGGATCAAGGTGGGAAGTGGGGATGGTTGGGTTGGGGAGGTGTGTGAGGGGAGAAATGGGGACAAATGTACTCAAACAACAATAAAAAATGTGAAAATTTTAAGTAAATGAATAAAAGAGAAGAAAAAAAAACAAACAAAACATACTGTGAGCTGTTCAATGTCCTATTAGGTTGTCTTGCTTGATGCCTTCATAAAACTCTAGTATATACCTCAGTTATAATGTATTAATCCACTTTAACTGCCATAACAAAATACCATAGACTCCGTGGCTTAAAATACAGTATTTTTTCCTCCCAGTTATGGAGGTTGGGAAGTCCAAGATCAAGATGCCAGCAAGGTAAGCTTCATTGTGAGGCCTCTTTTCTTAAGTTGTAGGTGGACACCATTTCTCTGTGTGCTCACGTGACTTCTTCATTATGTATGGGCTTGGAGAGAGAGCTCTGGTGTCTCATCCTCTTTGTATAAGGACACCAATCCTATCAGTTTAGGGCTCCACTTTATCACCTCATTTAACCCTTATTTCCTTCTTACAGGAACTATCTCCAAATACTGTCACATTGGGAATTGGGACTTCATCACATACATTTTTGGAAGACTATAATTCCATAGCATGTAATATTTATTACATTTTATTATTAAGATATATTTAAGATCAATTTTGCTTTCTAGACTGTAAGCTCTGACAGAAGAACTTAATAAGTAATTTCGAATGAATAAAGGAGATAAGACATAGTCAATGCTCTCCAAAAACAATAAGCATAACTCATTAACGAAGCATAAGTTAAATTTGTTATAATATAGCATAACAAACTTGATTATAATTGTATGAACAAAGTACCATTGGAACTAATCAATAATTTATTAGTTCTGACCTGCATGAGTGTGACGATGAGGTGTGAGTCAGAATCAAGGAAGGCTCTACAGAAGAGGTGATATTTGAGCTGAAGTTTAAAAGACTTCCTTGTTGCTTTGACTATCCCTATAATTTAGGTTTGCTTCCAAAGAACGAAAGCTGCAATGGCTTCTTAAATGTGTATTTCCAAAGAGATACTTGGATTGAGCTGCATGGGGGCTTCCTTGAGCTTATAAATCCTTGCTGTACAGCATAGTAACCACTAGCCAAATGTGACCATTTAAGTTAATTAAAATGAAATAAAAATAAACATTCAGGCCCTGGTCAGTTGGATCAGTTGGTTGGAGTAGAGTCCCATACACCAAAAGGTTGAAGATTCAATTCACACTCCGGACACACACTTAGGTTGGGGGTTCAACCCCTAGTTGTGGCACGTACAGGAGGCAACTAATGGGAGGCAATCGATTGATGTTTCTCTCTCTCTCATTGATACCCCCACCCTTCTCTCCTCTCCCTTCCTCCTTGGGTAAGGATTAAAAATAAATGAACGAACAAAGAAATATTCCATTAGTCGCTGCAGCAACATTTCAAGTGTTAAATAGTCACATTTGGCTACCATATTGGACAGCACAAACTACAGTATATTTATATCATTGTTGATAGAATGCTATAAGCAATGCATTAATTCATTTAATAAATCTTTATGGAGCATTTACTATTTGCCTGGCATTGGGTTAGATTGTGCTGTGCACGAAAAAAAAAAAAATACGGCAAGGTTTCTAACTTCCCAAAGCTCACTGGGAAGAATTGGCCCTGCTCTATATCTGCAAATTGGTTCATGATGATTTGCATTTGTTTATTTTTGTAAAGTCCCAGGTTACTGTTTCTAAAAACAGGTCTGATGCCTGTAGCTTGTTAAATTGAAAGTTTCTCAGATGCTTGCAAATCAGAAACATAGCTATGAATGGAATTTTGAATAAATCCAGTACTTGTTAGGTATCCATTAAGTGACCATCCTATGCTGAGTACTATGGAAAATACATAAGAAATATAATACAAAATAACTTCCTTTGATGAATTTATAAATTAATTAAATATTAAATGCAAAATAAATTTATAAACCATGACTATATTTCTATTATTCAAATTGGGGATATGAGTATCACATAAATTTAACAAATGGATAAAAATAAAAGATAGTATATAACAAAGTGTGAGACTACATAACATAAATTTAGAAAACCTATGCAAATTCAGAGTTGTGAAAGAATTGTTTGAAGTAAAATGTTCAAGAAAGACTTTGGGAAGGAAGTGATGGTAGTAGTTATAAATTGCTATGTTAGAAGTGACAGAAAACCATCACAAACTGTTTTCTCCCCAAAGTGGGATTTATTGATTTATATAACTGGAAAGTTCAGGTGTATATATTAAACATAAATGCATTCAGTCAATCCAAACAAAATACTTTCTCTTTTCCCTCTTTGCATCTGTCAGCTCTATTCTCCTCCCTGTTGGTTCTACTTTTAGGAAGGTCCTCCGTTCCTGGTAGCAAGATGGTTACCAGCAACTCCAGCTTTAAATCCCACTCTTCAGGAAACCCCATGAGAAAATATTTTCTAGCTCTAATTTGTTCTGTTTGGGTCCTGTTATTATCTGTGAACCAATCACTACAGCCAAGAGATGGCAACACTCTGATTGGTCAAGTGTAGACCACAACCTCATCACTTGAGAGGAAGAGAGTTGTGTAAGTATAATCCCACAAAAAATTTCTGGAAATATGTCAAAATTAAACAAAAACAAGAGAATGGAAGTTGCATAAACACCTGAAGTCTGATTCAAACTAGATCTTGAGAAAAATAATCAAATTTACTTCTTTCTGTAGGGGAAAGGTGAACTAGGTGTCCAAATAAAGAAAAATAGAATAGACATAAAGACAAGGCTGAGTGTGCCATCTCCAGAGAATGAATTGTTTCATTACATGGGAATTTATCAGATAAGAATTTATCCATTTGTCTTTGATTTACTTACTTTAACATATCTTGGACAAACCGTTTGCAATCTTGGCTGACCCAGTTAACACTAAATAAAACAAAACAGAAACAAGAATAAGCAAACCAGATGGTAAAATCCATATGTGGTACTCAATATCTGTCTGATTTTGTCTTTGAGGTTTTCTATTTGGCAACTTATATGTTCTCACTGAAGTTGATCTACTCAATTAGTGTGATTGTTTCTTACCAACACTGCCACTCAGCCTCTGCCTTCCTAGATCTCAAAAAAATTATTTTTAAATATGTTCTTCTTAACATTTGGGGTCAGCCAAACTGTATAGCACAAAAGTATGACACATGTAATCACAGATTAACCTTAGTATACTGGGAAAATTTTAAGAACTGCCAATTTTTCTCAGAAGTCTCAAAACTCCAGTTCTCTTAATGGTATTAAATACTTTAGCAACTTTTCATATGTCTCTGGGCCCTTTGTATGTCCTCCTTGGAAATGTCTGTTCAAGTCCTTTGCCCATTTTTTAATTGCCATCCGAGAGATGCAAATGGAAACCATAATGAGATATGACTTCAAAACAGTGAGAATGGCCATCATAAACAAATCAACAAACAAGTGTTGGAGAGGTTGTCGAGAAAAGGGAACACTAGTGCACTGTTGGTGGGAATGTAGACTGGTGCAGCCACAGTGGAAAATAGTATGGAATTTCCTTAGAAACCTAAAAATGGAATGGCCTTTTGACCCAGCAATATCACTGCTGAGATTATCCCAAAACACCAAGTCAAAAGGACCTATGCATCCCAATGTTCATGGCAGAACAATTCACAATAGTTAAGTGCTGGAAGCAACCTAAGTGCCTATCAGTAAATAAGTGGATCAAAAAACTGTGGTACATTTACACAATGAAACATTACAGAGCAGAAAGAAAAAAGGAGCTCCTATCCTTCGGTACAGCATTGATGGAACTAGAGAGCATTATGCTATGTGCAATAAGCCAGGGCTGAGAAATACCATAGAGTTTCACCTATAAGTGGAAGCTAATCAACAAAACAAACAAACAAACAAAATACAGCTAGAGACATTCAAATAAACAATACAGTCATCCCTCGCTATATTGTGGCTCACTTATTGCAGCTTCACTGTATCATAGGTTTTTTTAAAAAAACATATCTAATTCTTTATCATGGAATTTTTGCTATATTGAGGGATTTTGCATTATATAGGTATTTATATAATATTTATAATTTTAATTATTTTTGCCTTAACATTTTAAAACAATACAAAATGTAAAAAGTGTGTTAATTCAAACATATTAAAATGATATCAAATCAAAACAAAATACAATATGTATTTTATCAGCAGATGAATAGCATACTGTACACAGTGGAAATTCAGTACGCCACTACCACCTGCACAAGTTTGCCAACATGAGATTGTACACGGCACACTATTGGCTGATGGAATGGAAGGTGGCCAACCACAACACTGTGTTCTGTATCCTGGGCACTGATTGGCTCAGTGACCAAAGCACTGGTCTGTTTGCTCTCCCGCACTATATCCATAGGTTCAGCATCTCTCCTTGTACATTTCAAATCAACATCTGATCACTGTGCATGGTGTTGCTCTACGGTGTGTTTTTGTGAAATTTTCATAAATGTTTGAATTTATTTCAAGCCCTTTGATGCCATGCAAACATTCTGCACCTTCTAAGGCTTCTGGCAGTGAACTCACGCACCAGAGGAGTACGCTTACCATCAAAGAAAAGGTGGAAATTTTTTTTTAAGATTTTATTTATTTTAGAGAGATGGGGAAGGGAGGGAGAAAGAGAGGGAGTGAAACATCAATGTGTGGTTGCCTCTAGCACACCCCATACTGGGAATATGGCCTGCAACCCAGGCATGTGCCCTGACTGGGAATCAAACCGGTGATGCTTTGGTTCGCAGGCCTGCACACAATCCACTGAGCCACACCAGCCAGGGCTGGAAAAGGTGGAAATTTTTGACATGTTAAAGGAAGGCAAAAGCTACGTGACTGTAGGGCGCCATTATGGGATCAACAAATCTATGGTTTTCTACATTAAGAAAGGCAAAAAGAATATCAGGTCTATGGCAACAATGACTTTTAACAAGACTGCAAAGAGGGTGGTCACTTTCTGCAATAAGGCCATTGTGAGGATGGAGTCTGCATTGGCCCTGTGGATAAATAACTGCAGGAAGAAGAATATCTCACTGGATACCAGCACCATCCAGATGAAGGCCAAGAAACTTTATGATAGTTTTGCGGAAAGCATGGACGTTCACGATGGTCACAAGGATGAAGACGAGGATGATGATGCAGAAGCAAGACTGTCGAGTGCTTCTCCCACCAGACCAACGCCATTCAGTGCCAGCAAGGGCTGGTTTGACAAATTTCAGAGATTCTTTGGACTCAAGAGCATTCCTCTGCATGGAGAAGCTGCCTCTGCAGATGAAAAGCAGTGCCAGCAACTCCCCATAACTATGTTCATTGCTCAGATTTAGAGATCAGTTACACCTATGCCTTTAGCAGAAATAGAAGTTACTGTCCAGAGTGAAGATACTGCATCACCTGATGAAGCGCCTGATGAAGTGGTGCCTTCAGAAGAGCTGTAATGCTCCTCTTGGCTGTGCAGTACATTCATCTCATTGTCATCACTTTCATCGCCATCAGTACTGGACAGCTACATAACTCATGATCTTCATCATTCAAGTTGTAGTATACTTCACTGGTGAACACCCATATAGAATTTTATATGTTGTTAAAATTAGGTAGGTTTAAGAGTGTAGAAAATGTTTAAGAGCATAGGAAGTCTTTATAAGAGTGTGGAAAAGGTTAATAAGAGAGTGGGAAAGGTTTATAGGAGTGTGGGAAGGGTTTATAAAGCCTTAAATATATATATATATATAAATAATAAAATAAATATAATGTCACTACTTGGTGGATTTTCACCTACTATGGGGCTCTCTGGAACATAACTCCTGTGATAGGTGAGGGATCACTGTCCATAGGGAAATGATGGCTCAGTCCCCTTCAAAGTAGGCACCTTGGGACCTCACACAGTTCTCCCAATTGCCATCAGTTGCCCTGGGGGATTTTCCTGAATCTCATTGATGATCTGAATTGTATTCTCATTCAAAGTTGTTTTTAGTTTTGATAAAATTCAAAAATTGCAGGCCTCTAAATGTGGGCTCTAATGAGGCTGAGCCACCTATGTTATTTGATGTTTCTCAAAGAACTTTTCGTGATACATGACGCAGGTGTGTGTGCATTGTCATGATGAAGCTGCCAATTACTAGGTGCTCATAGCTGTAGTATTTTGAATCATATGAACAGTTTCTGCACTAAAATTGTCAAGTTTCATGCAAAATTTGATGCAGATGCATTGCTTTTCTTGCTCAGTTATTTTGAATGTGACAGCCATACAGTACACATGCTCACTCAGTGATGTCTACCACCTCCATTGACTAGTACAGTGAAGTCATCATTGTTCATGCATGTACATCCTAGTCCATATTTTTTGGCTGCCAATTTACATCAATGTCCAAACCATTCTCATTATATAAACAGTGGTTGAACTTTTTCCAGACAGACCTCACATACTGTGCAAACAATAAGCAGAGTGAGCTTGAGTAGATATATTAATATCAGGCTTTAGGACAAGTTATACTGTAGGGGGAAAAGCCAAATGTTTTCTTAAAGCTGATGCAATAACCCCTACTCTCGCTTCTGTGAGCCCATTTGGTGAGCCAAAACTGTAGACATCCACGTGCTCCAGCAGCCTTGGGCAGGAAATCCTGCAAAAAGGGCTGCTGAGCAAGCTAAAAACCATTAGCCCCTCATTGCTCACCCTGGTTATCCAGATGTACAGAAGGGAAATGAAATAGAAGCTTGGAGCCCAGACTTTGGGAGGCTACTACTCTGGGCCTGCATGTATAATAAAGTTCCCTTTGTTACTTCCTGTCTTACTTGAGTTATTCTGGTCCCTGGTTTTCTGCAACATTTCTACTGGAGACAGAGAAAGATATTTGATAATGGTAAAGAAATTACTACATCAAGAAGATGTAACACAAAAATAACAAAAGGTTAGAGACTAATCAAGCAAAGTATAGTAAGGGTGTCCTGAAATGGAATGTAAAATCAAGAGAAGTTGCTTTCTTTTAAACCGGACAAAATACTGTAATTTTGTGATTTTACTAGTGGTAATCCAGAGAAGCAAGAAATAATTGATGATTCAGGAGAGATTGAAGCCCTGTGATCAAGAGAAGATGACAGAGTAGTGGGTTGCTGACCTTGTACAGGAGTATGGATAGTTCATAAGGGAAATAAAGGGAGAATACATTGGCACAGATGTCGGATGTAGATGGGGTTGGTTTAATGTGTTTTGATGTATTAGTAGAGAATGTTCAATTATGATACAGAAAATAAAAATAAAGAGGATCAATGAAACTCATAAAAGTTGTTTTTTGGAAGATAATTTTCCATGAGTGTCACTTTTCTTGCTTATTATGAGGACAATATTTTCAAGGACTGTTTATATAGTATGCAACCTGGAAAGAGATAGTGATCTCTGTCCACAAGAAAGGGCTTATTTATTTTTCTATAGAATAGAGATAGTATGTTCTTATGGGGCAAAGGACAGGTGTGCTTGCAGCCCATTATAAAAAGTTTTGGGGCTCCAAATTTTTTATATTTTTATATTATAATATATTGTATTGTAATTCCTTTTTTTAAAAGCAATGTAGTTTAGAGATCCTCTTACAGACCATGAAGAGCAGTCATGCTCACATTAAAGGTCACTTTTTCACTCTCTTTCTTTGCCCCAACCACAAGATCTGGTTATTTCTGTAGGACAAGTATGTCTAGAATCCACTATTATCTGACCCTCTGATTTCTAGTGCTATTCACCAGCATAAGTCTTTTAATAACCATTCTATCATCAGAATCTTGTTTCTGACCAAAACAAAGAATGCTGTAGTTTAAAAAACCTTCTTGGAGTAATTCTACCCTACTTTGACAATGTTTTTATGTCCACTCAGCACTTAGGTGTTCAATTTTATGTATACTTGTACCTCACTTGAAACAAGACCGATTTCTGAAAATATAGATTAATGTACAAAACAAATCAATGAGTAACTCTGCTTTATCAAGCTTTTCAAAATGGTATTGCTTTAATTAAGCTTTATTTTTTCCTAAAAGTAATTTGATTTCAGAAAAATTAATTCATGTATACATTTTTAGAATCACATTGTGTGTTGAAAGTCTGGCATTTTAGTATCATTTTATACCTTTTAATAATTGTTTATTATTCTCAAGTGGCAGAATAAAAATATATTGTATATCTAGACCATAAACCAACAGTAGAAACTGCCTCTTAAATCATTTTTGTTCTCTTCACAGTGTTTGCTACTGTGTTCCATATACTGAAGATTTTCAATAAATCTTTAATTAATTTGGTTGTGGTCAAGTCCAAATCGTGGTATTATTTGGTTACTAGTGATATTACAATAGTAAAACATATTTTAAAGTGAATCATAATATTTTAGTACAATGGTCACAAAGTTGCTCCTTTTTTTCAGAACCTGTGGTCTGTTTAAGAATTTGGCATTGAAGGTAAAGAAAAGCATGAACAGAAAGTTGGTGACATCTGGAGATGTTAGCTGAAGCACAAATTTCTTACCATTCTCCACTATTTAGTCTACTTTTCTGGTTTCTTTTCTTTTGATGTGTTTTTTAATACACCCCATATTATTTTCTTGGATATTTATAGTCATCAGCTGAAAATCCAAAAAGTCACATGCATTTTCATTATCAAATCAAAACAGATGAATTTTATAAAAACTATGTATTCTCTTAATTGCCAGATTGTTACATTTATTAAATTCCTACAAGAGAATCACACATTTTGCTGGTCTCTCTAATTAGTTAAGAACTTACAAAATTGTCAATTTATCTTAACACTTTTAGTGAGGGTGACTGCTATTTTAACTTTGAATAGAAAATGCTAAAATTTAATAAGTTAAAGAAAAACATTATTAGTTCTTACAGGTGTTGAATGGAACTGTTTCAGTCTAGAATTAAATTTATATTAAAAAAAGGAAATCCCATCATGTATGACAACATGAATGACCCTTAAGAATATTATGCTAAATGCAGTATGTCAGTCAGAGAAGGACAAGTACTGTATCATTCTACTTACATGAGGTATCTAAAGTAGTCAGGCTTGCATCACTTCTCTGCCTTTTGGCTAAGATCAAGTGTAGTATCTGTTCTTATCAGTTTGAAGTAATCAGACTTGAGCTGAATATATGGTGACAACAAATGATTTGACTTTTGGTGGTAGGCACACAATGCAACATATAGATCATGAATGATAGAAACATACACTTGAAATCTATATGATCTTATTAACCTGTGCCACCTCAGTAAATTTAATTAAAAAGGGAAACAAAGGAATCAGACTCAGAAACATAAAGTAGAATGGTGGTTGTCAGGGGCTATAGGAAAGGGAGTTCGATGAGTATATAGCTTCAGTTATGCAAGATTAAAAAATTCTAAAGATCTGCTGTACAACATTGTGTTTATAGCTAAAAACACTGTACTATACATCTAAACATTTGTTAATAGGGTAAATCTCATGTTGCATGCTTTTTTAACCAAAAAAAAATCCACATAGATTTTACCCCTTTTCAGTTTTTATAGCCTGTGGTATGAAAACATCTTCATTTTTTGATTTTTATTAAAAATTGAATTTATTTATTCTTAGAGAGGGGAAGGCAGGCAGAAACAGAGAGACATCAATATGTGGTTGCCTCTTGTGTGCTCCCTACTCGGAACCTGGCCCTCAACCCAGGCATGTGCCCTAGACAGGGAATTGAACCAGTGACCCTTTGGTTCACAGGACAACACTCAATCAACTGAGCCACACCAAACAGGGCCACTTTCATTTAAAAAAAAAATGGCAACTACCTATAGGGAACCATTTTGTGTGGCAGTGGTGAATGTAGCCCAGCCCCTGATTTGGAAAACAGATGTGGAGTGAGTCAGCACGCAGGAACCAAGTCCACATATTATTTTTTCTATGGGGAACCAGGCCTGCATTGTACCTAGGCTGCTTTGATGCTTGCTTTTTGCTAAAACTCCCTCACCCTGAATTGAGGCAGCTAATGTTTACTGCACATCTTTAAAGTAATGTCCTGAAATCTGTGCTAAACCTCCCAAGTATGGAGTGTAGCCAGTTGAACCACTTTTCCCCTTGCATTTGCAAAATCCTTTTTCTTTGTAATAATTAGCAACTTCCTCTCCTTTGTTATCTATAAAATGTAATCACCCAAAGTGAACCCATGTGTCGGGAACCTGGGCTGGTCAGAATGTGGCCTTTCAGCTGATGCGATCAGCTCGGGGAGGTTTACGCTCCTCAGAAGACACAACGGTTGGTCTTTCCTGTTGCCAGTCACAGCTAGCCCAGCCCCTGCTAAGAGCATGCACAGAGTACGAACACAGGCTACCAATCAGAGTTTAAGATGTACCCCGGCATGCGTACAGTAACCTATCAAGAAGCGCTCCTTTGTGTACCCCTCACCAATCAAGTAGCGATACGCTGCCCCTTCTCCCCCTCTTATAAGTCTTTACCCGGAAATAAAATTTTGGCAGCTTGAACAGAACTTTGTCTTGCTGCCGTTCTTTGCATCTCTTGTCCCTCTCACCCATTCGCTCCATACAGGTGGCTGAATCCTCGTTGATGCTCTGCAGGACAGGGCACCCATGCATAGTAAATGAGGACCATCCTTGATGTAATGTACCCAGAAAAGCAATCAAAGCCTGTCCAGGCAGGGGTCAGGGCCCTCTTTCACTCAGAGAGCAGCCATGTCATCCTTTTTTTCCACAGGACTTCTGTAGTCCGTGTGAATTTGTCACAGCCACAACACATGGACCCTGCTGGCTTCAGTCCACATCAGCTACCAATTCTACAATCTGTAGAATCTAGGGCCTTTTGATATTCTAAAAATGTCATTTCTTCTGTTTAGTTATGGCATAGGAAATAAAATTTGAAAGTAGCTGTTGAGTTTCCCCATAGTATTTTGAGATCAAAAGTTCATTGATATCAATGTTTGAGATTCCAGAACCTTTTACTGTTTCTAAGAGGTGTTTGCAAGCCCCAAGCAGCCAATTTGTTTCTAATGGTATTTTACTCATTATAGTAGGGTTTGGGTAAGGTTTGTTTTCAAAATCTTCCTAAGTATGTTTCATTGAGAGTTGAATGGCAACGCCTATTAGGTATCCCATTGCTCTTCGTGTTACAAGATTATACTTGCTGACGTGAATTCTTCCTGCAATGCATGTTGCTGGTAAAAACATAAAATCTGTGTTCCTACCCCTATTAATTTCTCCATGTGTCCTTTGCATAATACCAATAGTTGCTTTAAAGTCTTGTCACTGATAGTTGCTAGAATATTCTATGGGAGTCTGACATTTTAGCTCACTTTGTGACACTCTATCTCTAATTGTGTTTACATGTGTCTTCCATTTTTATTGACTGCTTTGTTAAAAGTTCAAAACTACTAATATGGTATTCATCCAAAGAGTGTGTTCTTAATTTTTGGAGGCTATATCTGGATGTGAGGCAATGCTTAAATATTATGAAGCACTGAATGTCTTGTCCTTTATCAGACTGAGCTTTATCTCTCCTGAGTTTTGTTGTCATGGTTGGCTGCTTTATTTATTTAATTTTTGAATATATTGTATTGATTATGCTATTACAGTTGTCCCATTTCCCCCTTTTATTTCCTTCCACCCTGCACCCTGCCTCCCACCACCATTCCCCCACCTTAGTTCATGTCCATGTGTCATACATATAAATTCTCTGTCTTCTCCATTTCCCATACCATTCTTTACCTCCTCCTGTCTATCGTGTACCTACAATTTATGCTTTTTATTCCCTGTACCTTATCTTTTATTCCCTATACCATCAACCCCACTGCTAACCTTCCATGTGATCTCCATTTCTGCGATTCCACTCCTGTTCTACTAGTTTGCTTAGGTTTTTTTGTTTGTTTGTTTGTTTTTTTGGTTCAGTTGTTGAGAGTTGTGAGTTTGTTCTCATTTTACTGTTCATATTTTTTATTTTCTTCTTTTTCTTAGATAAGTCCCTTTAACATTTCATATAATAATGACTTGGTGATGATGAACTCCTTTATCTTGACCTTATCTAGGAAGCACTTTTTCTGCACCTCCATTCTAAATGATAGCTTTGCTGGATAGAGCAATCTTGGATGTAGGTCCTTGTCTTTCAAGACTTCAAACAATTATTTCAAGTCCCTCTTTGCCTGCAAGGTTCTTTGGAGAAATCAGTGGATTGTCTTATCGGAACTCCTTGGGAGATAACTCTCCTTTTCTCTTGTTACTTTTAAGATTCTCTCCTTATCTTTCATCTTGAGTAATGCAATTATGATGTGCCTTGGTGTATGCTTCCTTGGGTCCAACATTTTTGGGACTCTTTAAGCTTCCTGGATGTATATGTCCTTTGCCAGATTGGGGGAGTTCTCCTTCATTATGTGTTCAAATAAGTTTTTAATTTCTTGCTCTTCCTCTTCTCCCTCTGGCAACACTATGTTCGGGATGTTGGAATGTTTAAGGTTGTCCTGGAGGTTCCTAACCCTCTCTTCATTATTTTGAATTCTTGTTTCTTCATTTTGTTCTGGTTGAATGTTTATTTCTTCCTTCTGCTCCAAATTGTTTATTTGAGCCTTGGTTTCCTTCCCTTCACTATTGGTTCCCTGTATATTTTCCTTTATTTCAATTTTCATAGAGCCTTCACTTTTTACTCATTTTTGTAACTGAACTCAACTATTTCTGTGAGCATCCTGATTACCAGTGTTTTGAACTCTTTATCTGATAGGTTGGTCATCTCTTCTCCATATTTTTTCATAGTTATATTTTTTCTGTAGATTTGATCTCTTCTTTCATCGGGCCATATATTTTTGTTTTGGCACACCTGTCACATAGTAAGGGGCAGAGCCTTAGGTATTTGCCAGGGCATGGCGACCTACTTGGCTGTGTTGTGGCACTGCATGTGGGGGAGGGGCCTGAGAGAGAACAATGTCACTTGCTCAGGTCAGCCAGTTTTCAGTCACTTCCTCCATTACCCACAAGCAAATTAGGCCGCTCAGATGCTGATTACCAGGTGGGTGGTTTTGTGGACCCTGTGGGTCCCTAAAACCACCTAGAATGACCCTAGGGACATTCTAGGACCCTGTGGGTCTCTTCAATTAACTCTCCTGTGAGGCTGGGAGTTTCTCCTGCTGCCTCAACCTCCACAGGTTTTTCCAGTCAGAGGTTTTGAAACTTTATTTCCCTGTGGTCTAACCCTGGGTTGTGCTATCTGTCTCATTCGCTGGTTGTTCCTCCAATTTATCCACACAAAAATGTGAGACTGTTTGTCTGTCAGGCTCTGCCTTGCCCACCCTGGTCCTCTAGCCACGATTTTGCTGAAAGTTCTCTCTTCCCTGACTGCCCACCTCCGCCCCTCCTATCAGTCTGGATGAATGTTTCTTTTTTAACTCCTTGGTTGTCAGGCTTCCGTACAGTTTGATTTTCTGGCAGTTATGGTTATCTTTTGTTTTTAAATTTGTTTTTATCCTTCCTTTTGTTGTGCAAGAAGGCAAAGTGTATCTATCTATGCATCCATCTTGGCTGGAAGTTCTGCTTTATTCATTTATTTATTTTTTCTTCGGTAACAGCCTTATTGGGCCACAAGACTTTCTCTCCACAAGTCACACTTTGATCAGAATATGTTGGGTGTATTCATTACCTGAGTCTACACTCACTGCCCAGGTGGAAAATCTTTGTGGAGATACCATATGTCAGGTTGCCCAGATGAATGAGATCATCATTTCCCTAGAAAGCTTGCTAATTTGTGTTTGTTTTTCTAAGGTCAGAGAGCATAAGAAGAGTATCTTCCCTGCATATCTGCTAGTATTACCATTTAGAAATTAATTCAACAGGCAAAATACAGAGATCTTTGAAGCCTGACTTTTCTGTTCCCTGAAAACAAAATACACATCTTATTGAATTCCCTTGCACATCAAATATTACACAAGATATTTGACCTTACCTCCAAGCATTCTTAAATGAACAAAATTAAATATTCTTTACTTTGGAAAGTGGTATAGCAACAGTCACACATTTCTGTGGCTTCAGAGTATAACCATGTCTTAACCAAATGTCTTTAAAAGTGGAGACAAGAATGGAAAGCAAATAAAAACTCTAACAACTAGGCAAACACAAGCTGAAAAACACGAAGAGGTACAAGTGATTTTGCTTAAATCAACCCGTGAGGCATTGTCCTCAATAGTTAGCATTCTCAGTACTTGATACCCTCAATTATAATGTAAACAGATTCATATGCTGAACAGGCTGGATGTAACCTCAGATCTTTTTGACAATCACTTAGAATTTTGATTTCTTCTCAGCCAAAACCAAAGAGATTAACCATGCTGAAGCCTAGCTCCTTAATATAAGCAACTTAAATCTATAGAGTACTTACATATGCTGCTTACATGTTTTAACTGGAGATACCATTTAATGTTTTCAACAGTTTTTTGAGGTAGATGCTATCACCATCATTTTACACATGAAAAAGCTAAGACTGAGTATATTTATGTATTTCCTTTAAGTCCTGGATATGAATACATGTTGAATTTTGTAGCTATATTGTCCAGTGTCAAAAGAAATTAACATAGCTACTAGCACTTATTGTTCCTTAATGTCATTTTAGAACTCTACCTAAATATAATCATTTATAGTGCATTGCCCAGTGTTCTGGAACCATCTAGAACTTCTTTTGTAGTCATGTGTCCATTTCCTCACTCTTTCACACTAGTCTCACTATTTCTTAATATCATAAAACTAGTAAAGAAAAAAGTTAGAATTTGAGACACATTTACTCCAGAATCCACAGGCTTAACTGTTACCTTGTACTGTTTTACTTGCTCCCTCAATCACCATTAATCTCTCTTTTTTAAGTGGGGCATGGGCTATTTCAGATTTGTATCTATGTCTCTGCTCTACAGTGGAATTATTATTGTTTTATACAAAAAAGAGTGTCAAGCCATTGTTGGATGGATACCTGAGGCAAAATAGAAAACTAGTCTAGAGGATAGGCACTGTAGTGGAGATTACCTCATCAAGCTCATGATTTCTTTGAAACATGGAATCTGAAAGACTAGGGAGGGAATTGATTGCCTGGAGTGAAAAAGGCAACCAGGTGGTCAGACAAAGGCTTGGAAAATCACACAAATATTAAAAAGCACAATGAACAATATTTTTGGAAGCTAAGGAAATAACTTGGGCATCACAGAGTCCAAAACCCAGACCAAAACCCTGTTCCGCAAAAGATCAAACTTAAGGGCAAGAATTGGAACATTTTTTGAGGTAATAGCAGCAAGAAGGATCTTGACACGGAACCAACCTTTTGTCTAATTTTCAGAGCATTTAGAGATTTCCTATTAAAGTAGTCAACCACTAAATTTGGCTAGTCTTGGTACACAAGTGAAGATATTCAACATTTTTTGGCAAAATAGGAAAATAAGAAACCTGAGATAAAAGTGGTTATTGAAACTCTCAATCCCCTTTAAATATCTGCTTTCAGGGGAAGATTTGCTATCAATCATGTTTACATCAGAATGAATAAAGAAAGTTTGTGTGTAGTCTCTCCTGGGAGATTTTACATTTTCAGCCTTGGCTCTAAATGTAGAATGAAAATCTTCATCCTGGCTCATAGGAATACTTATCCTGTGTAACAACAGGGAAATAGATTTAGGGAGAGGAGTGGAAAATCCTGTCAGCAATCAAACCACTTTGCTTGTGCTTTACTCCTGCCTTGCAAATCTTGATCCTTCAGCCAGCAAGAGTACCTGAAGGACTTACATATTTGGGTGACTTATTTCATTTCCAATTGGAAGTCTTG
The DNA here is from genome assembly GCA_004027735.1 of Carollia perspicillata. Lineage (NCBI taxonomy): Eukaryota > Metazoa > Chordata > Mammalia > Chiroptera > Phyllostomidae > Carollia > Carollia perspicillata. Next base: position 76,898 of record PVKM010000499.1, on the reverse strand, counting down.
TGTTTCTTTTTGTTATAGTCATAATAGAATTTTTTTAAATAGAAGATAACAAAACAAAGTTGACCTTTTTAGTTAATGCAGCTTTATACGAACATGGCAGTTGTATGGGTAAGTTTCCTGTCCAGGCTGCAATTTTCCTATTGTAACTAGGATTTAGTGAAAATAGAAGGAGTAATTTAAGTTTATGCCTCCATGGTTAACTTGCAGGAGTGTAGCTCTCAGTTGGTAATTTTGTCATTGGACTTGTAAAAGGCTGTACTCAGAGATAAAACAAGTGTTCTCTTTCATGTCTGTTCACCTTAGACATGATGAGGCCAATGTGAAGGAGTAAGGAGATAGACACATGATTAAAAGAAGTTTTACATGGATTCAGAATGGGAGAAAATACACTGTAAGTGTTTAGAGCTAAATGACATTAGGGAAAATGCTGGTAATACCTGTTATTTTTTTCTACACTGGACCAATATAGATACGAAAATGAATATATACTCAAACTCAGGGCTTAAAAGAAATACCAAATATTTTCATGTGAATGATATACTTTTTGTGGCTTTACCATTTTATCATTGTGTAAGCTCAGGTTATCTGCTTAAATTCAATACGTTTCAGTTTTATTTTAGTAAAATGGAAGACAATAGCATATTCTTCATTTGCTTATTGTGAGAAGTAAATGAGAGGATGAATGTAAATTGCTCAACAAAGATTCTGGCACATAGCAGATATTGAATAATAGTATCTACTATTATTTTTTATTTTGTTAAAACAATCCTGTAAACTAGGCAGGTAAGATATTAATACTCATAAAACAAATAGAGAAACTGAATCTTAGAGGTTAAATTACTATTCAGTTTGTAGGTAAGAGAGACAATCTATTCATAAATGTATATTATTGTTACTTTTAAAACTTAATTATTGATTTGTGTGTAGGTGGGCATATGTGTGTGTGTTTTCTTTGCACAAAATTAGGGTTTTAGGGGGAAAAGTGGACAAATAATAAACCTGACAAGCTCAGGGGAGGCCTGTGTGATGGCCTTACAATCTCAGAGACCTAAAGTAACCACAAATGATGATCTGAAATTAAAACTTGTTAACAAAAAGGAGTTCATGGTGGATAGTCATGTCCTAGGCCAGTAACTTTCTTGACATAAGTTAATCTTTATCTTAACTCAGCCTACCTCTCTATTGTCTTTTTGTATCTACCATACCTTTGGAATGTCAGAGCAATCCTCTTTTTCCAGATCCCTCAGGGCACTATCTTCCACCACAGCAGAGACCACAGTGCCCCTCATTGTTATCTCATTCTCAAGAATACCACCTGTGTGCTGTAAATGTTAATTATTAACTATCTTATACCCATCAGTGTAAAAGAAGTATATATCTATTCATTTTACTCTTCATACCATCTCAGACATTTCCCTGTTTTGCTTTCTTACATCTCCATAACCACTTATGTCTTCTCCTTTGATTCTGATGTATGAAATAAGTAGTAAAACTGCCATTTTGGGGAACATTTTCTCAATCTGTTGAGATTTAGTTTCCTAGCAACTGTTGTCAGTTTGGCTCAAATAAACTCATATAAATTCTCTACAGGTTTAGACATTTTTTACAGTGACAGGGTAAGTGGGAAGGTAGAATGAAATAACAAAAAGTGAGGATATAGAGTAACATGAAGAAGTATTGGAATCAGGTAATAGCTCCTGTAGAGAGCAAGGTCCAAAGAAGAGATCATTTGTATTTTTTAGGATATGAACCATCTGAGAAAATAAAAAGAAACTAAGGAGCCAGTGAAAAGTCCTAAAAATGTAAATCAGGGGTCAGAAACTCAAATGTTCTCAGGGCCTGGGTAGGTAGCTAAATAACTGAAGCCAGTGAATATAATTAGGAAGGAAAGAGTAGGTGTGGAAGCAAAGTAAAAAGTATGTAATCTGTCTGAAAACACTAAAGAAAAATAAAATAAAATAAAACAAACTCTATGCAGACCAAAGAAAACAAATCTATGAGCTACTTTCAAACTTGGAGTTAATGACACCTAGTGAAATGGACAGAACAAGGTTTTAGAGGAAATGGGATGAGATAGGATCAAGAGCAAAGGTGAGGTGATAAACAAAAGAAGAATGCAGGTGGAATACCTATCTGGGGTTGTACGGTAGTTGAGAAAATATGGTGATAGATATTTTGATGTGGAGAAGACAAAGGACACAGAAGTTTATGGCTCTCAATTTTCTTAAGGAAATATAAAATGAAATTTCTCACAGGAGTGTTTTTGAACATAGAACATAAACTGTGGGCTTGGAAATGTAGAAAAGGCCTGTGTGATTTATAATAAACAAAATATATATTTGGTTTTTATTCTCATTTCTAGCATGGAGCTCCTAAAACCTTTGGAATTTCCTGTGATAAGAGCAATAAAATTGTGTCTTGTTATGTTAATGATGTGAGTTTTGGAAAGCATCTAAGATGGGGGATGGTTGCCAGTAGAATCAATAATTGATTACAGGGTTGGAACTTTCATTTCCACCCCCCTAACCTACTGGCCACTGGCCAGTGACTTAATCAATCCTGCCTGAGTAATGAAACCTCCCTAAAAGACTCAAAGGATGGGATTTGGAGAGCTTCTGAGTTGGTGAACACATGGAAATTCAGGGAGACTGGCAAATTGGGAAAGGTCACGAAGTTCTGTATCTTTTCCCTATACCTTGTCCTATGAAGCTGTTCCATTTATCTGTTCCTGAATTATATGGTCTTTTATAATGCACTGGTAATAACTAGTAAGTAAAAATGTTCCTCTGAGTTATATTACATGTACTAGCAATTTAATCAAACCAAAGAAGAGAGGCCATGGCATTTTCTAATTTATAAGTAAATAGTCAAGGACACATATGACAACTTAGGTTTGTAATTGGCATCTGAAATGGAGGAGGAAGGCAGTCTTGTTAGACTGAGCCCTTTACCTGTGGGCTCTGACACTATCTACCTGTAGGTAGTGTCAGAATTGAGTTAAGTTGTAAGACACCCAGCTGGTGTCAGAGATTTGCTTGCTATGGGGAAAATGAAATACAGCAAAAATTAAAGTAAAAAAAAAATCATCACACACACACACACAAGCATACCCCATTGGAGTTGGTACGAAAACACTAACTGGCCTGGAAAAATTAGTCAGAAGGACAATAAAAAGTCAGTAAAAAGGAATAAAAGAACTTCTCACTAGCAGTGAAGGAACAGTTGACATAAGGTAGCATAGATTTGTACTAGACTCACTCAGTATAGCTTTGTGATTTTTTCCTAAACTACACCAAAACTGTTACTAGAAGCCTTTTGCCATTTTCATTTGTGTGTGTTCAAGGAATACAAAACCTTATATTATTGAACTATGCCAAATGTGACTCAAGGTAAATGTTCAACAAAAATGTATATTGCCTTAATTTTTATAAGAATTATTATTTTTTTAATGTTTCTGGTCCTTTCTATCAATTTGGAAAATCAAGAATTGAAATAACAGTGTTTTCTTCTGCACAAGAGTGGGGTGTGTATGTGAATTCTGCATTTATTTTTTTCACTTGTGAATGTTCTGTTACCCCAGAGATATCAGGAAGAGACCATGATTCTTGGCCAGAATACTGCTGCACAGATAAATATATATGAAACCATTGTCAGTTTGAGATGCACAGCTTTATTGCTGTAGATCTATGTAGTCTTTTAACGGTCCTTCAGTGCTGAGCTCATAGATTATGTTTAAGGTACAATATTCCCCCTTATCCATAGGGATACATGTCAAGACCCTAGTGGATGCCTGAAATTATGGATAGTAACAAACCCTATTTATACTATGTTTTTCTTATAAATACATATTTATGATAGAAGTTACTCTATAAATTAAGCACAGTAAGAGATTAATAACTATAACTAATAATAAAATAGAAAAAATTATAGCAATATACTAAAATAAAAGTTATGTGAATGTACTCTTTCAAAATATCTTATTGTACTCTATTCAACCTTCTTGTTATGATGTCAGATGATGAAATGCCTATGTGATGAGATAGATGAAGTGGGATAAATGAAGCATTATCAAGTAAAATAGAGGTCATTTAAAGACAAGTACTGCAATAGAGTGATAGTTGATCTGATAATTGAGATGGCTATTAAGTGACTAACTGATGGGTAGCATGTACAGTGTGGCTATGTTGAACAAAGGGATGATTCTTGTCCTGGGTGTGATGGAGCAAGACAGCATGAGATTTCATCATGCTACTCAGAATGGTGTGCAATTTAAAACTTATGTATTGTTTATTTCTGAAATTTTCTATGTATTATTTTTGGACCTCTGTTAACTTCCAATAATTGAAACCACTGAAAACATAACTGCTGATGGAGGTGGTGGACTACTGTGCCTTGAGATGTGAATCTGTTTTAACACTTCTCATAAATAAGGAAATACATTGATACTTCTTTATTTCCTAATATGGCATGGGGAAAATGAGCTGGACGAAGTAGTTCCAGAATAAGAGACTAGTAAAATTTGCACATTTTCAACCAGAAAATAATGTTTAAGCACCTAAAATGACCTTAAAGATGTACTATTGGTGAGTTTAAATGTAATGAGATGGCTCATGACAATTTTCTTGCAAGAGAGTAGTCACAGTATTGGAAGAGCCACAGTTGTTAAAGGAAAGGAATGAACTATTGGATTGCCAGCCCTTCTAGATTGGCCTGTGGATGGAAGACACCTACTGGAGACAACTTCTGCTCAGTAAGCTAGGCAGTATGCCACAGGCCAAGGAAAGAGGCAGTAAACAGAGCATTATCACAATAAAAGAACTTAGTAGATAAGCAAAAGCTGGGAAGATTTTTTAAAGTATATTTTATTGATTATGCTATTACATTTGTCCCATTTTTTCTCTCCTTTATTTCCTTCTGCCCTGCACACCCCCTTTCGCTAGCATTCCTTCCCCCCTTAGTTCATGTCCATGGGTTGTACACATAAGTTCTTTGGCTTCTCCATTTCCTATACTATTCATAACCTCCCCCTGTCTATTTTGTTACTGCCATCTATGCTTCTTATTCCCTATACTTTTTTCCTCTTTCTGCCCCATCCTGCTCCCTACTGATAACCCTCCATGTGATCTCCATTACTGTGATTCTGTTCCTGTTCTAGTTGTTTGCTTAGTTTGCTTTTATTTTTCTTTTTGTTTAGGTTCAGTTGCTGTGAGTTTGCTGTCATTTTACTGTTCATATCTTTGGTTACCTTCTTTTTCTTAGATAAGTCCCTTTAACATTTCATATAATAAGAGCTTGGTGATGATGAACTCCTTTAACTTGATCTTACCTGGGAAGCACTTTATTTACACTTCCACTCTAAATGATAGCTTTGTTGGATAGAGTAATCTTGGATGTAGGCCTTTGTCTCATGACTTCAAATACTTCTTTCCAGCCCCTTCTTGCCTGCAAGTTTCTTTGGAGAAATTAGTGGATGGTCTTATGGGAACTCCTTCTTAGATAAGGGTCTCTTTTATTCTTGCTGCTTTGAAGATGATTTCTCTCCTTATCTTTCATCTTGAGTAATGTAATTATGATGTGCCTTGGTGTGTGCTTCCTTGAGTCCAACTTCTTGGAGACTCTATGAGGTTCCTAGAGTTCCTGGGCTTATATTTCCTTTGCCAGATTGGGGGAGTTCTCCTTCATTATGTTTTCAAATAAGTTTTTAATTTCTTGCTCGTCTTCTTCTCCCTCTGGCACCCCTATGATTCAGATGTTGGAAAGTTTAAGGTTGTCCTGGAGGTCCCTAAGACTGTCCTCATTTTTTTTTTTAATTTCTTGTTTATTCATTCTGTTCTGGTTGAATGTTTATTTCTTCCTTCTGCTCCAAATTGTTTATTTGAGCCCTGGTTTCCTTCTCTTCAGTTTTGATTGCCTGTATATTTTTCTTTGTTTCACTTTTCATAACTGTCACCTTTTCCTCTATTTTGTGACTGAATTCAAACATTTCAGTGAGCATCCTTATTACCAGTGTTTTCAATGCTGAATCTGATAGGTTGGCTATCTCTGCAATGTTTAGTTCTAGTTTTGAAGCTTTGATCTGTTCTTTCTCGTGTCTTTGTTTTGGTACACCTATTATGTTGCAAGGCATGGAGCCTTAGGTATTTACCAGTGCAGGGCAGCCCACCTTGCTGCATTGTGGTGCAGTCTGAATGAATGTTTCTTCTTTAGTTGCTTGGTTGTCTGACTGCCATACCATTTTTTTCTGGCAGTTCTGATTATTTTTTGCCTTTAAATTTGTTGTTGTCCTTCTTTTGATTGTGCGAAGAGGCACGATGTATCTACTTATGCCTCTATCTTGGATGGAAGATCCAAAAGCTAGAAAGATTTTCAACCATTGTTGCACCAAGGAACTTTTAGGATAGAGAAATATATATATTTCTCTTAAGGTTTCTGTATGGAGTACTGTGTAAATCTTCTGGGCCAGAATGGTCCTTATAGAATTTGTCATTCTTGTAAATGTAACTCTATTCATATGTTGGGCCTTGCAGGGCCCTGTGACTTTTGGGGGATTATACAGAGGCATAAAATCATACCCTTCATTGAGAGGAAGCAACCATAATTAGGGAATAATAAAGTACAAAATTGTACTTGACTGACAACTTGGGGAGAAGCAAAAATTGATGGAAATTCTCTTCTAGGTACACACCCTCAGCAAAATGTCCTCCTTCTCTCTGGCCTTCTAGATAAAGAACAAAAACAATAACTCAGTGACATTTCTCCAGGCTATAGACAGATACTAATGCCAATGTTGAAGAGGCAGCTATATGAAAGGATACTGCTTGGACATCCTTTCACAACTGATGTTCAAATATGTTAATACAGTCATATGCCACTTAATGATAGGGGTAAGTTCTGAAAAATGTGTTGTTTGTTAGGCGATTTTGGCATTGTGCAAACATCAAAGTCTACTTAAACAATCTAGATGATATAGTCTACTGCATACCTAAGCTACATGGTATAGCTTATTGCTCTTGGACTAAGACCTGTACAGCATGTTACTGTGCTAAATGCTATAGGCAAGTATAACACAATGCTAAGTAGTTGTGTATCTAAACATGCCTAGACATAGAAAAATTACACTAAAAATGTGGAATAGTAAAGTGTTTATGATGAATGGAACTTGCAGGACTGGAAATTGCTCTGGGTGAATCTTTGAGTGGTGAGTGAATGGGAAGGCCTAGGACATTACTGTACACCACTGTAGACTTTATAAGCACAGTATACCTGGGTTACTCTACATTTACTAAACAACACAAGATTAAACCAAACACAAGAGAAACTTATGTAATCTTGGGATAAGGTAAACATGAGATGTACGAGGCTGCAGCTGGCATAACACAGTGTACTGTTTTACAGAAAACCCCTTTTTTAATAAGTAGAAAGTGTATAATCTATAGTAATGATGGAAAAGTACAGTGGAGTAAATACATAAACTAGTAGCATAGTTATTTATTATCACTATCAAGTATTATGCAGTATACACAATTTTATATGCTATACTTTTATGTGACTAGTAACACAGTAGGTTTGTTTACATCAGCATCACCACAAACAAGTGAGCAATGCATTGCGCTATGACCCTATGATGGTCATCACATCACTAGGCAATAGGAATTTTTCACCTCTACTATAAACTTATGAAATGACCATTGTATATATGGTCTATAGTTTACCAAAACATTGTTATGTGGTACATGACTGTATAAGAAACTGGCTCTAGTATACACTGTTCTAGCTGCCCTCCTCTTTTTTATACTTTTTGTAGCTAATTACAAGCCATTTAAAGCAATGCTTTTGCCATGGCACAGATACTTGATCTTCTTAAATAGAGCCAATATTTATTCAGTACAATCAGTGAAATAAATTGTTTACTTTCTTTTAGCCATCCATTTTCTTTCTTTGAAAGTTACAGTTTCAAATGAAAGTATCAACTTTTGAACTCTGTCAAAATCTAAAGTCCACAGTATTTTTAAATAACCTTGCAACTTTATCCAGTCCCCTGAAGCTTGTGTGTGTAGACTGTTTTAAGTTTCTGTGATGCAGGTAAAATTCAGACTTTGCAGGAAAGCTAAGCTTTCAGCTAAACACTTGCTTGCAAGTGTGTATTTTCTTTCTCCCTGATTTGAGCCAACTGCAATAAAATGTTTTCTTTCTCACCCATTAAATTATGGCTTTCCGGTTTTTCACTAAGAAAAACTTTTCCAGTTATCTTCTGGCACTACAGGGTTAAGGCAAATAGTGAGAGGGGATCCTGCTAAGGAACTTTATTGTTGTATTAAAATGAAGAATGGTAATATAGCTATGCGATTTCTAGTCATGTGGTCTTAAAGGTTTATACATGTGGTTTTGAAATACCATTCACTAATAACATGAGCCTTCTAATCTTATTTATTTTATAAATATATGAGGTGTGTCTAGGAGGTATCCAGCTATGCATATGAAAAATAGAGACATTTATCAAAAAAGATACAAGGTACAAGAAATATTATACATAGGACAATGACATCTCAGTCTTTTTTAAAGTAAGCACCTTGGGATCTCACACAGTTCTCCCAATCTCCATCAGCTGCCACATCGTATTTTCCTGAATTTTATCAATGGTCTGAAATCTCTTCCCTTTCAAGGGTGGTTGTAGTTTTGGGAAAATTCAGACATCACAGGGTGCCAATCTGAGCTGTCCAGTCAGGGGCTGAATCACCTGGGTGATTTGATGTTTCTCAAAAAAACTGTACGAGATAGGATGCATGAACAGGCACATTGTCATGCTGAAGCTGCCAATCACAAGTGTCCATTGCTGCGGCCTTCTGAATCATCCAAATAGTTTCCAGAGGAATGTTCAAGCTTAACACAAAACTTGATGCAGGTTCATTGCTCAACTCACTCAGTCATTTTGAATGTGATGACCACACAGTACACATGCTCACTCAGCAGCATCTACTGCCCCCACTGACTAGTACAGTAAAGTTGTTGTTGTTCACACATGTGAATTCCAGTTCACTCTCCTTGGTTGTTATGTTACATTGATGTTGCTTAAACCATTCTTGTCATATTAACAATGGCTGGATTTTATATATGTTACTTTTATTTACTTGTTGGCTGATCGAATAATGTGTTTGTTTTAAAATAGCACAGAGAATATGAAATAAGTCTTCTCTGATATAATCTATTTGGGTTAGGACCACCACTGAGAGAAGTATGTAAGATTTCAAAACAGAAATGTGTGCACACCAACATTTTTGTAATGGCAACATCTTGCTAGTTATTTGATTTTGTGAAACACATACTCCACTCTAAACAGTATAAACAAGTGGGTACTAGACTTATTGGTGTAATCACTTCATAAGTAATATAAATTTCTAATTACTTAGTTATGTATCTGATACTAATATAATATTGTATGTCAACTGAAATAAAAAATAAATTAAAAAGTAAATGGTATAAACAACACATGGTTTAAAACAAAGTAAATAAAAATTGTTTTGTAAAATTTTAGTGTGTTAATAACAACTATTGAGATAATTAGAAAGTTTACAACACTTCATGTTGAACTGTTATAAACAATGGCTAAAAATAACTGTTCCTTATGATGGATGATGTAATATGTCAAATGATCAACAGAGTACTTTTCTTTTGCTACATACAAATTTTAGCACTCCAGTTTTAACTGGTTGCTCTGATGAATTTTTATACTTCTAGGAGACCAACAAGTAATCTGAATTAGATTATTGAAAGTTTATAATTACTATTAGATGTTTTTGTAAGTTCAGTACTTTCACATTTTCATTAGTAGCTGAATGCTAATTACCGAAATTTTACATTTCTCTAAAGCTACCAAATGTAGAATATGCTACAGAAAATACTAATTATTATTATAAAGACAACTAAAAGATGAAAGCAAAGCTTTAATATGTATAAATGCCATTGTTTGTCAAATATGATAAACGCATTAATTATTATTTTGCAAAACCCTATCCTTAAATTCACAGATACACAAACAGTAGCTTTATGGGATTGTGATATGGGTAAGAATATAAGCTTTAGGGAGATCAGTTAATACAGAATCAGTCAGCATATTAGAATTTTGTGAGAAAGCAAGCTACTTTTTCCTACAATGATGAGTATTTTTGATAATAACGAAAGTAAAATAATGAGTACAAAATCATTTGCTTTCCATCTTCTTGGTTACTCTAGCACTGTAAGAAAGAAAAGGGAAAAGCAGATAGTAAAAAATAGCTGTGCAATGCACAAAATCCGTCATTAAATTTTTAGTAATTGTGAAGGGTAAGGGAGTAATGGGAGGGAAAACAGAAGAATGAAGATCAGAGAAAATGGGATGCTTTAAATTTATGTGATGTTTTAGCATAAGTCACATTTATAAACCCAACTAACAAAATATTCTAACCAATATCTTTTCCCCATTTTAAAATATGGGTTTAGCATGAACTGAGTCAAGTGGTATTACAGTTCACAGTGACAGGTCATTGCGAGATCACTTATGGAGCAGGACAGGAAATGCTGACATTTTTGGACTGTTCAAAATACCATTGTTTCCACTCTCGTGTGCAATAATACAAAATAGACACCTTAAAAACAAACTATATAAACCATAGGCCAATTAACTCAAGCAAAAATATAAATATGAATAAACAGAACCAGAAAATCTGAGCTGAAGATAATGTTGACTCATTGGACAAAAGCTAATCAAATTGTTAAAATCAATAAAATCCAGATAAGTGCCAAGAGGACCACAATGTTGTCTTTAAGTGGCCAATGATGCAACAACAGAAGGTAAAACATTGTGTGTCCACATTTGCATACTTCATATAATATGAGGGTTTCTATATTGGACCTTGTTATACTCACTTCTAAGTACTGCCTTATTATTGCTATGGTTCTTGAAAATATACATAATTTTGCAATACTGCATCTACTTCAATTTCTAACTCAGCATTATCACTTCCTTCCAAATTATTACACTAAAATGGCCACTGATAATCTCCTAACTTCTGAATATTCACCCTTTCTTTCCAATCTATCTCACTGAAGGCAGAGTGTGGCAAAGAGCCTGGCACATAGAAGTGGCTAGGTCAGTGTTTTCTCCCTTCACTCCTTCTGCTGTTTAAACTTTAATGTCCCACAAGACCTTGCTTTTTGTCTTCTTTTCACACACTTTTCATGAGCAGTATAATTTCTTCCACAATTTTAACTTCTATCTAAACATCCTTGACTTCAAATTCATGTAACAAATTTTTGTCTCTCTCATGAGCTGTGAATCTATATATCCACCTAGCTATTAAAAACTTTGCCTGAATTTTCTCATGCCAACTTAAACTTAACAGGTCTGGATGTCAACTCAGTATGTCCCTACACAAACTTGTCTTCTTTTTCTTTTATTCATCTCTATGTATTATACAAGAACCCTAATGGCAAAACAAATTAGAAGCTGGAAGTCTTTCAGGGCTTCTCTCTTACTTTTAAAACCCATGTCTAAGCAATAATCAAAATCTGTTAAGTCTACTTTCTAAAATAAATTTGCAGTATAGTCCCTAATTGGTTCTTTTTTTTCCTACTGACACTTCCTTAGTTTATAGCCCTCATAACTTTTTACTGTATTATAGCACTTCTCCAGTCAGGATTGTATACATTATACATCTTTCATAATACTACCAAAGTTACCTTTCTAATATGAATTTATATTTTCAACTTCTATTTTATTGTTGTTCAAGTAGAGTTGTCTCCATTTTCCCTTGACCATTCCCACCAGGCAGGCCTACCCATCCCACCTCCCACCTTCGATCCTATCCCCCTTTGGTTTTGTCCATGTGTTCTATATATATGCCCCTTGATGTCCCTTTCCTCTTTTTCCCCCCATTATCCTTCTCCCCCCTCCTCTCTGATTACTGTCAGTTCTTTATTTCAAGTATCCGGTTATATTTTGCTTGCTTGTTTGTTTTGTTCATTAGGTTCCATCCACATATGGGTGAGATGGTATGGTATTTGTCTTTCACTGCTTAGCTTATTTCACTTAGCATAATGCTCTCCAGGTCCATCAATGCTGTTTGAAAAGGTAGGAGCTTCTTTTTTTCTTTCTGCTGTGTAGTATTCCATCACGTAAATGTACCATAGTTTTTTGATCCACTCACTTATGAATGGCCATTTAGGTTGCTTCCAGAACTTAGCTACTGTAAATTGCCATGCTATGAACACTGGGGTGCATAGGTTTTATGAATTGGTGTTTCAGGATTCTTGGAGTATAATCCCAGCAGTGGATTGCCATGTGAAAAGGAAGTTTCATTTTTAGTTTTTTTGAGGAACTTCCATACTGTCTTCCACTGTGGCTACACCAGTTTGCATTTCCATGAACAGTGTACTAGGGATCCCTTTTCTCCACACCCTCACCAGTACTTGCTCTTTTTTTATTTGTTTATGATGGCCATTCTGATTGGTGTGAGGTGGTATCTCATTTTGGTTTTAATTTGCATCTCTCTGATGGCTAGTGATACTGAGCATCTTTCCATATGTCTCTGGGCCCTCTGTATGTCCTCCTTTGAGAACTATCTATTCAGGTCCCTTGCCTATTTTTTTTAATTGGGTTGTTTGTCTTCCTGGTGTAGAGTCATGTGAGTTCTTTACATTTGAAAATCAAACCCTTGTCTGAGGCATCATTCACAAATATATTTTCCCATATGGTTGGTTCACTTTTCATTTTGCTAATGTTTTCTTTAGATGTACAAAATCTTTTTACTTTGATAAAATCCCATTTGTTTATTCTTTCCTTTATGTCCTTTGCTGTAGCAGACATATTGGTGAAAATATTGCTGTGTAGAATATCTGAGATTTTCCTGCCTATGTTCTCCTCTAGGACTTTTATGGTGTCAAGAATTATATTTAAGTGTTTTATCCATCTTGAATTTATTTTTGTGTATGGTGTAAGTTGATGGTCAGATTTCATTTTTTTACATCTTGCTTTCCAGATCTCCCAGCACCATTTTTTGAAGTAACTATTTTTTCTGCATTTTATGCTTCTGCCCCATTTTTCAAATATTGATTGACTGTACAGACTAGGGTTTATTTGTGGGCTCTCTATTCTGTTCCATTGATCTATGTGTCTGTCCTTATGCCAATATCAGACTGTTTTGATTACTGTGGCTTTGTAATATGGTTTGATACCAGGTATTGTGATCCCTCCTACTTAGTTCTTTCTCCAATTTTCTATGGTTATTTGGGGTGGTTTATGGTTTCATATAAATTTTTGAAATGTTTGTTCTATGTTTATGAAATATGTCATTGGTATTTTAATACAGATTATGTTGAATCTATGAATTGCTTCAGTTAGCATGGACATTTTGATGATGTTCACTCTTCCTACCTATGAACATGATATATACTTCTATAATTTGTGTTTTTCTTAATACCTTTCTTCAGTGTTGTGTAGTTTTCTGAGTATAGATATTTTACCTCCTTGGTTAGGTTTATTCCTAGGTACTTCATTTTTCTTGTTACTATAGCAAATGGGATTTTTTCCTGATTACTGTTTCTGATATTTCATTGTTGGTATACAAAAGTGCCTTTGATTTCTGAATGTTGACTTTGTATACTGCTGCTTTTCCAAATTCCCTCATTAGATTGAATAGTTTTTTGGTGGCATCTATAGGGATTTCTGTGCACACTATCATGTCATCTGTAAACCATAACAGTTTAACTTCCTCCTTTCCAATTTGGGTGCCATTTATTTATTTTTCTTGTCTATGACTGTGGCTGGAATTTACAATATTATGTTGAATAGCAATGGTGAAAGGGGACATCCTATCTTGTCCCTGATTTTGGTTGGAAAGCTTTTAGTTTTTGCCCATTGAATATGATTTTGGCTGTAAATTTCTTGTGTATGGCCTTTATTATGCTGAGGTAAGCTCCCCCTTGTCCCATTTTGCTCAGTGTTTTTATCATGAATGGATACATTGCTTTATCAAAAGCTTTTCTGCATCTATTAAGGTGATCATGTGACTTTTGATTTTCCTTTTTTAATGTTATGTATTATGCTTTTTGATTTTTGAATATTGTACAATCCTTGCATCCCTGGGATAATCCCACTTGATCATGGTGCATGATCTTTGTAATGTATTGCTGGATGAAGTTTGCCAATATTTAGTTGAGGATTTTAGTATCTATGTTCATTAGTAATATTGGCCTGTAGTTTTCTTTCTTTCTTGTGTCTTTTTCTTGTTTTGGGATAAGGATGATGCTGGCTTTATAAAAAGAGTCTTCCACTTTTCCCTTTTCTTAGATTTTTTTGGTATAGTCTGAAAAGAATTGAGGTTAGCTCTTCTTTCAATGTTTTGTAAAATTCTCCTGTGAAATTGTATGGTCCAAGTTTTGTGTGGTGGGAATTTTTTGATAACTGATTCAATTTCACTAGTTTTTATTGGTCTGGTAAGGCTTTCTGCTTCTTCATTCGGTTTTGGAAGTTGTATGTTTTCTAGAAATTTGTCCATTTCACCCAGTCCTTCAAATTTCTTGGCGTAGGGAACCATTCCACTTGGCACGAAGAATGCCAGCCCACATGGATTGAGGGCTGGCCTGTGAAATCAAAAACTCGCTAGTTCGATTCCCAGTCAGGACACATGCCTGGGTTGGAGGGCAGGTCCCCAGTAGAGGGCGTGCAAGAGGCAAGCACACATTGATGTTTCTCTCATTCTCTTTCCCCTCCCTTCTTCTCTCTCTAAAAATAAATAAATATAATCTTTTAAAAAATTCTTAATAGATATGGTGTATAGGGGACCATTCCACATGGTAGTAGGGAATGTAGCCCAGCCCCCAATTTCAGAAAATCAATACAGAGCAAGGTCAGCACACAGGACCCATGCCCACAGATAGATTGTCCCATGGGGAATCAAGCCTGCATTGTACCTAAGCTGCTTTGAGGCTTGCTTTTTCTAAAACTCCCTCACCTTGAATTGAAGCAGCAAATGTTTACTGCATATATTTAAAATAACTTCCTAAAATCTATGCTAAACCTCCCAAGAATAAGTGTAACCAGTTCAACCACTTTTTCCCTTTGCATTTACAAATATCCTTGTTCTTTGATGTAATAAGCAACATCCTCTCCTCTGTTTTCTGTAAAAGGTAACTACCTAATGCTAACCTGTGCATAGTAAATGAGGGACATCCTCAATGTAATTTGCCCAGAAAAGCAATAAAAGCTTGTCCAGGCAGGGGTTGGGGCTCTCTCTCACTCAGAATGTGGCCATGCTATTCCTTTTTCTCCACAGGACTTCTGTAGTCCATGTATATTTGTTCATTGCAGCCACAACACATGGACCCCATGGGCTAGGGTCTGCATCATCTAGGCATATATTTGTTTGTAGTAATTTATTATAATCATTTATATCTCTGTGGTATCAGTTGTAGTCTCTCCTCTTTCAGTTCTGATTTTATTTATTTGGGTCCACTCTCTTTTTTCCTTGGTTAAGCTGGTTAAAGGCTTGTAGATTTTGTTCATCTTTTCACAGAACCAGCTCCTGAAATTATTGATCGGTTGACTTGTTCTTTTAGTCTCTATGTCATTTAATTGTGCTCCGATCTTGATTATTTCCTTCCTTCTACTCCCTCTGGGCTTTGTTGTCATTCCTCCAGTTCTTGAAGATGTAGGGTTAAGTTTTTTATTTGAAATATTTTTATCTTTTTTGGTAGGCCATATTGCTATGAATTTCCCTCTCAGAGCTGCCTTTGCTATGTCCCATAAGTTTTAGGCTCTTGTGTGTTAATTTTCATTTGTTTCTACAAACACTTTGATTTCGTCCTTGATCTCATTATTAGCCCATTGACGTTTTAATGCTATGCTATTCAAACTCCATTAATTTTAATGTTTTTGAGTTTTTTCCTTGACATTGGTTTCTAGTTTCAGGCCCTTGTGGTCTGACAGAATGCTTGATATGATTTCAATTTTCTTGAAATTGTTGACACTTATTTTGTGTCCTACCATGTGGTCTATCCTTCACAATGTTCCATGTGCATGTGCAAAGAATGTATATTTTGTTTCATTGGGATGAAATTATATATGTGTGTGTGTTATATATTTACATATATATTCAGTTAATTCCCTTTTTTGTTTGGAAGATCTATCCATTTTTCACATGGGGTTGTTAAAATAACCTGGTATAAGCATGGTGCTATCTATATATTTCTTGTTGTCCTCCAAGATTTTCCTTATATATTTGGGTGCTCCTATGTTGGGTACATACATGTTGTCAATATATTTATGTCTTTTTGCTGGATTCTTCCCTTGAATATTATGAAGGGTCCTTGTGTCTCTTTTTATAGCATTTGTTTTGAAATCTCTTTTGTCTGATATAGGTATTTCTACCTTGACTTTTTTCTGTCCATTTGCTTGCAGTATTTTTTTTCAACCCTTCACTTTCAGACTGTATATGGCTTTTGTTCTTAGGTGGGTCTCTTGTAGGTGGCATATGAGTGGGTCATGTTTTCTTATATGTTCAGCTACCCTATGTCTTTTGTTTGGACTGTTTAATCTATTAACATTTAAGGTTATTACTGATAGGTACTTATTCATTGCTATTTTGCTCCCTTTTTACCTGTGTTCCTCTCTCTCTCTCTCTTTTTTTCTTAAATCAGTCCCTTCAGCATATCTTGCAGTGCTAGTTTGGTGGAGGTGTATTGTTTCAGCCTTATTTTGTTTGAGAAACTCCTTATTTGGCTTTTTCCATTTTAATTGAGAGCCTTTCTGGATAGAGTAGTCTCAGTTGCAGGCCTTTGCTTTTCATTACTTGTAATATTTTTCGCCATTTCCTTCTGGCTTGTAGTGCTTCTGTTCAGAAATCAGCTGCTAGGGTTATCCAAGCTCCTGTGTATGTTACTTCTGGTTTCTCCCTTCCTGCTTTTAAGATTTTATCTTTGTCTTTAAACTTGGCATTTTAATTATGATGTGTCTTAGAGTGGGCCTGTTTGGGTTCATCTTCATTGGGACACACTGTGCTTCCTAAACTTGTTTCTTTCCCCCCTCTCTAGGATCTGAAAGTTTTCTGTCATTACTTTTTGAAACAGGGTTTCTATCCCCTGTTCCGTTTGTTCTCCTTCTGGTATTCCTATGATTCAAATGTTGTTTCATTTCATGTTGTCTTGCAGGTCCCTTAGGCTATCTTCATATTTTTGAGTCTTTTTTTCTGCCACTGGTCTACCTGGGTGTTTTTTTCTACCTTGTCTTCCATCTCACTAATTCAGTCCTCTGCTTCATCCAGCCTGCTTGCATTTCCTTGAAGTGTATTTTTTTTTATTTCAGATATTGCATTCTTCATTTTTTTCCAGTCCTTGTTTATAATTTCCATTTCCTTTTTCTTCCTGGTGTAGTCCCAACTGAGTTCCTTGCAGTTGTCACTGAGTTACTTGAGCATCCTCTCCAATGAAGTCTCCTATGCGTCTGGGAGTTTCTCCTGCTGCCTCAACCCTCATAGGTTTTGTCAGTCAGAGGATTTGAGGCTTTATTTCCCCAGGCTGGGACCCTGGGTTGTGAGATCTGTCTTGTTCTCCATTTGTTCCTCTCCATTTATCTGCACTCAAATGTGGTACTGCCCTCTCTCACAGCCATCATCTCACCCAGTCCACCAGCCACTGCCTTGTTGTAGTCCTCTTCACCCTGCTACCCAGTAGGAGGGGTGCCTCCTACTGGTCTGGATGAATGTCTCTTATTTAACTCATTGGTTGTCAGACTTCCACAGAGGTTGACTTTTTCTGGCAGCTCTGGTTGTTTTTGGTTTATAAATTTATTGTTGTCCTTCTTTTGGTTGAGTGAGGGGGCACAGTGTGTCTACCTACACTTCTATCTTGGCCAAAAGTCCTACTTGAACAACTTTATAACCATTCTTTTGAGGTCTATGTCTGATAGTTTGCTTGCCTCCATTTCATGTAGCTCTTTTATCAGGGATTCTTTCATTCCTTTCAAATGAGGATTCTTTCTTTGTCTTCCCATTTTCAGTGATTCTTGTTATTTGTGTGATTCCAGATGCTCTGCTTTTCCAGCTGTCTTTTTGGGGTGAACTTTTTTGGTAGGGATTCTGTGGGACTTAGTGGTGCAGTCTCTTTGATCTCCTTGTCTGGATGCTCCAGGGTTGCTGTTTTTTATGTTCATGTGGGCTCTTTTGTTGTACTTGGGCTTTACTTGTTGGTGGCTCCTTTGTTGTTTGGTTCTCCGCTCCAGTGGGGTTACTGATAGTCATAATTCCCAGCTTGTGTTGTATGCTATTGTACAAGTGTTGGTGAACAAAGCAGCATTATCAGACAACCAAAGTTATGCCAGCAAAAACTCCCCTACCACATCAGCAATTTCAATGACAATTGCACCAAAATTAATAAATGTGAGGAGAGATATTATAAGAAATGTCAAACAGAATATGAGATGACTAAATGAGGGAAGATGTTATTGCATAGTAAGAGGGAAGAGAATTGAAAACATTTGGGATAGAACCAAGGTAAAGAAAGTGAGGGAACAAAATTTAAAACATAAGTATAACATGAAAGTGTGATGTGAACATTGGGACAAGAAAAGGGAAGAGTATACTGTGAGGTTTGAAATAAAATTGAAAGGGTACTGGACCATCTGGGACAAAATCGTAGAAAAACTACAACAGGATCAATAATAGAAACAGCTGAATGGAGTTTAGTAAAGGTGGAATGGGAATAAGAATATTGTAGAAAAGCAAAAACTGAATATGAGATATCTACAGTAAAGAAAAAATATTTTGAGAGGATGGGGGTAGCAAGCTAATAAGAGTAATGAGATATTGCATTCAATATCTCAAGCCCAAGTTGAGAGAGAGAGAGAAAAAGGAGAGAGAAAACAATGAAATAAAATTCCTCAGTCAATGATCAGGGCCTGGGGGAAGGTGAAATGCAGTAAGACAGCAGAAGAGTGTTTTATAGAATTTAAAGTAGAAACAAATAATGAACAAAGAGGAATTCCTTTGGAGAAGTTCAGCAATAATGATGGTATTTTCACACAAGTAGCCACTTCTTGTAAAAGGTGAAAAAGAAATAAGATTCTTATTGGAGGGAAAAAAGAATGTGAGCTGACTTAAGACAGAAGAGTATTTGTGTGAGGTTAGATGGAGGAGAAATAGTGAGAGTAAGGAATGGAAACTTGGTGTAGTGTGAGAGAAAATAAAGTTAGCCACAATAGTAATAAAGTTCAGGGTGATGGCAAAATGTTTTAAGATCAGGGAAGAGGCTCTGTGGGATGTGGTATAACTATAGTATAATAAGAAATATACAATATGAATAAAAATAATAAAAATAAAAGACCAAGAGTAGTGTGTCATTTAGAATATGAGTGAAGTGAAAGAAGAAAAATTAAAATGTCATATGAAAGAGAGAATACAAAAACAAATTGAACAATTAAAACAAACTAACAACAAAAAAACTAAATATACAGAAAAAAGAAAGAGAAATAAAGAAAACATGTAAATTCTACTAAGAGCAAAGTGAAATTTGTCCCAACTGTTGGTGTTAATCTTCTGACTTCACTTTGGATCTGTCTCTGGTATTCTCTGAGCTCCAGATCATACTGTCTTACTTTTGAGGCAAAAAACCCCAAACAACAACCAACTGCCCTGTCAGTTTGCAGGTCTACGTTCCTGCACACAGAGTGGGGCTGAGCTCTGTTTTTTCATTTCCTGTCATTTTCCAAGGGTAGGGGCTGAGAATGGGCTACAATAATCACAGGTGCCCAGTTTCCAGCCCGCTGCCCTCAGAGCATTGTGTGGCAGGCAGTCTCTGTTCATTTCTGTCCAGCTGGAGCCAGATAAGCCACTTTACTTGGCATCCCTTTGAACTGTCTGTAAGGTGCACTAAGTGGGGAGCAAATCACATGCCCACTCATCCATGCTGTGTGCATGAGGTCCCTGAATAGTCTACCTGATTCTCCCTTTTGACATAAGTCTCTTCCTGTGCTGCTCTGAGCCACCATCTGGCTTTCCATACAATTTAACCCTCTGGCAAGTCCATAATCTTATGTGGTTCATGGCCAGTCATGGTTCACCTCCTCTCCCAGCTCCAGGTGTCACTGGGATCCCCCAAATTTTCTGGTAATGTCCTGGCTGGTTAACACCACCCCTGCCTGGGTACTCCATCCACTGTGTGCTCTTGCTGCCTTTTTTCCCCGCAGTGACTTTATGCATCCTGGCCTCTCTTCCTGTGGGTCTGGGACATCACTGCCTGTGGAGGGGAGGAAGCCACTAGGCTGTTATAACCGACCTGGCTGTCCTCCAATATCCCCACAGCTGCCACAGTCTTTGGCACCAGGCCTGGGGACCTTCTTCTTTTTTTTTAAATATTTTTATTTATTTATTTACTTTTAGAGAGAGGGGAATGGGAAGGAGAAAGAGTGGGAGAGAAACATCAATGTGTGGTTGCCTCTCGTGAGTCCCCTGCTGGGAACTGGCCCGCAACCCAGGCATGTGCCCTGACTGGGAATCGAACCGTGATCGTTTGGTTCGCAGGCCCACGCTCAATCCACTGAGCTACACCAGCCAGGGCTGGGGACCTTCTATCAGCTTATAAAACCTCCTTATCACCTGTTTTGAAGAATCCTCTACACACTTTGGCTTCCAAACTTTATATTGGCTGAGATTGTGTTTGCTGTTCACTTTGTATTTCATAAGTTTGGCTAAGTGTCCCAGTTGGAAGATGGCAAATTGTCTTACTAGCTGAGCAAGTGGGCTCAGGTCCCACCTACACAGCCGCTGTCACCCTGCCTCCATATAATCAAGGTACACAATTTAAATAGTCAAAAATTTCTATGAGATATGTTAAGATCAGTTTCCTGACACCCTCTATACCACATTTTCTGCCACCTAGTAACAAACAGGCTCATTCTTTGAACTGATCATTTTGGTACCTACCTTTATATTGCCACATAACATATTTATATAGTTACACTTTAATTTTGTTGCTTTTTCTGCATATCTATTTACTTCTTACTGTAGAAGATGAGAAGTTCTATTTCACAACCTCCACTACCCTTCTATGTCACATCTTTGTAAAATAGTTAATTTATTCAATATTGCTCAATGTTTATATAATTAATATTGCTCAAATGTTTGAGCAGAGTTATAGAGTGAATTATGTGTACTTTTTTCACTAACCAATTATTGTTATTTCCTAACAATTTTTTTTTGGCTTTGAGTGATTCATTTTCTATGTATTTATCACTAATCTATTCCCATACTCCCCCTAGTTGTGTAAATATCCTTTCATACACTCAAGCAAAATTTTATCTTCTGAATATCCTTCCAAGAATTAATATTTTTGAGAATATGATGGAGTCTCTGTTATCTTTGCTGGATATTTCCCCTGGTTTGAGAGTTTCATATCTTTTAGTATTTTCCTGGGAAAGGATGTCTAGGTGGAACATGCTTTGAGACTCTGCATATCTAAAGTTTTTATTCTACCCTCAACTTGATTGATAGTTCATAACATAGAATTCTAGGTTGAAAACAATTTTGTATCAGGCTTTAAAAATCATTGTTTCATTCTCTTCTAGCTTTCAGTAATGAGATTTGACTCTGTGTGAAACAAGTTTTTTCTTCATGAACATTTTAGAAAATTTTTCTCTCGTCCAGCATTCTAAAATTAAATGATGATGTGTTTTTGGGGAGGGCTACTTTTAGCCACTCTCATGAGTACTTGATGAGCTCTTTCAGTCTTGAAACTCATGTCCTTCAGGGCTGTGACATTTTATTGCATTACTTTGTTATTTTCTTCCCTCTGATTTCTATATTCTTTCTTTTTGTGAAACTTATTTAAATCTTAGATCTCTGGGATCATTTATTTTCTATGTTTTTGCCTTTTTATTCTACTTCTTGAGATATTTCTTAATCTTTATTTTAACTATTCTTATTGAGTTTTCATGTCAAATGAAGGTTTTTTTTAGCCCTGGCTGGTGTGGCTCGCTGGATGGAGTGCTGACCTTCAAACAAAATGGTCACCAGTTGGGTTTCCAGTCAGAGCACATGCTTGGGTTGCAGGTCAGGTCCCCAGTAGGGTGCACACAAGAGGCAATCACACACTGATGTTTCTCTCTCTCTATTTCTCCTTCCCTTCCCCATATCTCTAAAAATAAATAATTAAATTTTAAAAAGTTATTTTTAATTTTCAAAATCTCTGTATTGTTCTTTTAAATGTTCTTTTTTATAGCAAACAGTCTGGTTTTATGGGTTAATAACCTTTCTTACATTTCTGAAGCTCTTACTTTGTTACTTTGTTGTGTGTGTATGTTTTGATATCCATCTTTTATATTATAGGCTATTTTTAAATGCCTATTGGAATCTCTGGGTGCAGGATGGGTATTGTGACTATACTTCATGGTAGTATGATCTAGTTAAGTCCTTCTTGGGGACAGCTATAATTAATTTGTGATCTCCTTACTATTCAGTGTAGACCTGGCCATCAGGGTTTGAGAATCTCAGTGGGGGAAAATTATGTGGATCTTAATATTCAACATATGAACTTTCACATACTTCTTGTTTTGTTATAGTAGCTCAGTCTTTAGTTATACCTAGTTTTTTTTTTCATTCCAGAGATCCTTTATTTTACTTTCTCCAGAGAATTTACTTCCATTATTTTTCTAAGGATTGGCAAGAGAATGTGTCAGCTATATGAAATTGAGTAAGGATTTGGGTTCTAATTCCTCAAGTACATGTTTTAAACCAATCCTCCAGCTTTTAGCCTCATATTCACATTCTAGAAGTTCCTGGCACTATCTTCCAGAGGTTTTGGAGAGTATGGCAATATAAAACTGGTTGATTTGCTTGACTTTTTCAGCTACAAGCATGGAGTTTAGTTTTCCTGGTTGTGCCAAGTCAGTTTCTTCTCATCTATCTTCTTTCTGTATTGTAGACATTTTCTTCCTGTTGTCTCCTTTCCAATTCTTTCCATCTTACTAATACTATGGACCTTTCCTACTTTAATAATTTGTCATATTAGTGGAGTTTTAGAAGGGTGGCAAGGCATTCAAGTAATAATTTTAACTAAAAATTAGCAGCTCTTTTTTGAAACCTCAAAATAGGTCTGAGACATGATCACAAAGCAAGTAATATGAATTTTTGTTCCTTTTTGTACTGTGGAAGCATGGGAGGTATTCCTTTTTTATTAGCTTAAATTGAGTCTCATCTTAAATGTCACTTCCTCAGAGAAGGCTTCCTGAATTGCTTATCTAAGGTCACTCCTCAGTCCTCCATGATTTCCTAGAGTAGTGCCTACCTAGCCTCTGTGTTTCCCAACCATGGAGATCACAATTTGTTTTTATTTTGTTTTATAATAATAAGGGGGTTTTACTTTCTTCCTAAAACTAGACTATTAGTTCCTTGAAGAAAGAAGGAAACAATGTTTCTTTAGTTTACCAGCCCTTAAATCAGCACCAATGCACTCAGTAGGCATTAAATAAAATGTAATGAATTAAATTGAATTTAGAGCTGTCAACCTAAACTGACATTGACAAACTGCCCCAAACCTTTTCATAGTAGATCAAAACACAAAATGGTAAAATGAAACAAAACAAAACTGAATAGGGCTCAATTTTACAAAGGACAGCTAGTTACTTCTCAGTCCTGAATTATAATCCAGTATCCCCTCTTTGCACTGTTCCCATAAGCATTACTCTTACATGCTGTTGTGCTATCAGTTACAAAATCAGAGAAGGCCAGAGTCACTAAGAATTCTGTCTGGCTTTTGCAACAAAAGTTCACAAAGCCTCAGACTTTGCTGGCCTTCTGGAGTCCTGCATTAGCAGGACTTTTCTTTTTAATTGAATCTGGTCTATGAAGGGGGAAAACATTTTTGGAGCTAGGAAATGTTTCAGTTGCTACATTATTAGAGAATGAACCAATTTATTGAATGGCACAGCTGTTCACTGTATGATAATTATGATCCATGTTATTTGGGTGCTGGTTGGTATTTATATCTAATTAGCTCTCTTACACGCCATCAAGCAATCTACATTTAGAGAATAGAGAAAAACTAAAATATATAGAGTTTCAAGCTGCCAAAACACATAACACAGTGAATTCAGGTTTAACTCACTGCAGACTGCTTATTAACAAACCACTGAAATTTGTTAGTTTGCATTTTTACTTGTGTTTTTTATAGGAGATGAAATGACAGCAGAAATAAACTTCTTTAGAAATTATTTTCAATTTTAAATAGTTGACACATTTTTCTGATTACTCACTGACCTTGAAGAATTGGATTGCTGTCAAAATAAGATTTTACAACCCATTGACTCATTGATGTCTATTTATTAGTATACATATAATATTTAATAATACATTAATAAAAATTTCTGTTATCAGTTCTTGTTAGCAACTTGATTCACAACTAAAGTCATACTTTTGCTATGCTAACACACATAAAAACACTTATGGATAGTTTAGTGTTTATGAAAATACAAGTAGTCACAACCATGTTTTAAGGATCTTGGTTAGCAACAAGCCAGATTATCATTTATTGATGTGGAAAAATCATCATAATGGCTCAATTGAAATTATCATCTTATGTTTCCTCTCTTTCTCTCATCAAACATATGCACCTTACCTTTTCCACCTTTTCCAGCCAAGCCTGGAAAGCACATATGAGGACATAGTGAGAAGGAGGCCACCCATAAGCCAAGAAATAAGATCTCACCAGAAACTGACTGTGTTAACCTTGTGATTTAGGACTTCCAGACTACAGATCTGTGAACAAACAAACTTCTGTTATTTAAGTCCCCCAGTCCATGATGTTTGTTTATGGCAGCCTGAGCTGACTAAGGCAAAATTTCTCATATAGACCTCAGCCAGTTTTCCTTAGTGTTAGCATCTTGCATAATCATGGTACATTTATCAAGATTAAGAAATTAACATTGGTGTGACACTGTTAACTAGACTGAGGAATTAAAGATGGCAGCAAAGAAGGTAGAAGCTGAGTCCATTTGCTCTTGCCTCCAACTCAGATTTTTGGTTGATCTTCTGGCAATTAACCTGAAAAATGAATGAAAACTTAGCTGATATAAAGTTTTGAAGCCAAGGAGTGTAGAAGATACTTCGTACCACCCAGTAAGGAGATGTTATGAGTTGTAGGGGAAACACCCTGTGCATACACCTTAGCAGCAGAGAGACCAGACAAATCACAGCTTTGGAGTTCCCTCCTGTTTCAGACCATGGATTTCTAGTCCTGCACATGTATTCTCAGCTCTAATAGGGAATGACTTGGGAGGATATACGAAGTCTGGGAAGCCCAGGCTACACACATATGCACAAACACACAGTGAGCAGAATGACTATAATGGGAATGCCAACCTGCAGAATTTCAGATAGGGACTCATTCCCCTAAAATGATCAGGTTGCTGCACCTGGGTCTGTCATAGTCACAAGCAGGCTACAGCCAACCATGATGGTGAAACACATTTTGCATTCTGGGGAGGGAGTATGTGCAGAGAACCAGCCAGTGACTCAGTACTCTGGTGTGGGTACTACATAGAAACTTATTGAAGAGGAGCTGTAACATGACTGGGCAAGGACCCTGCACACAATTGCTCTTCCAGCAAAGAGACCAGATTGAAAGCACTGTTTGTTCCCACTGAATCCAGTTTGGCAGGGAGAACATAAGGTTGTGCAATGAAAGATTTTGCTGGGCCCTGCCCAGCTCCAGTAGCAAGCCAGGAGCTGCACAAAATGCAGAGTTCTATACTGCATCTCCTGCAAAGGCAGTGGGTTGGGAGTTAGGCAAGAGTTGAGCACTTGTGATTCTTTGCAGCCAAGCAGACCCACCCTGCCTTCCCCTTGCCCTACAGAATAAAACCCTCTAGGAAGGGAAAGCCATGGTCCTCCTCCTATAGAACACAGGCCTACTGCCGAGTTCATATCCACAGGGGAAAGAAAGAGAGATGCCAACGAGGGGGCTTTCTGAACTTTTCTCAGTTGTGACAAACCATGCTGGTTCCTCAGGCCCTATTCCACCTTTGGGCCTCACACTGATAAAAAGCCAGGAAAGCAGAGCAGCAAGACCATCCTGGACACAGCCAAGGCTGAAGGAGATAGCCACAGACTGTGGATCACTTGCAGCCTTGAGCAGGCTGCCTAGAGCTAGATGGGAATGGCATCTGGCATTGCTAGAGTTGAATCAGAAGGAGAGGCCAGCAGGCAAGCACCAGACTCTGTTAAAATTAATTCTACCTTGTTCTTTTCATTGTTTGCCTTCTTTTTTAAAATTTCAAATCTCATATTCTACTCTCCCCTTGTCCTACTCCATTTTGCCTTCTTCCTTCCTTTTCTTAATTTCAGTTTATATTTTGTTTTTCTCTTTCTTTAACTTGTTTCTATTCCTTACCCTTCTTATTTCCCCACTCTCAATCCTCTCCAAATCACTTTTCTTTCCATTTCTCATCTCATATTCTTTTTCTCTGTCTTATAATATTCTTAGTCTCTTTCCACCTTTGTTGATCTTTGCTCATTTATCATTGATATAGCTGTGGCTGTTGTTTTTCTTCATTTTCTTATTTTTTCACAACTATTTTTATTATACCAAACCTCATATTTTACTTTTCCCCTTTATTGCTACATTTTGCTTTCTTCCTTCTCTTATTTACATTTTAGATTTTATTTTTCCCTTTCATTGGCTTGTTTATATTCCCTACTTTTATTTTTCTCCTCCATCTACCCTCTTAAAATATTTTTTATTTCATTTACCATCTCATATTCTTTTTTAACTTTCTCATAATATTCTCATTTTTACACCTTTATTAATCTCTACTTATTAGTCACTGATATTGCTGTTTTGAAGAGTATTTTTGCTGGTGTGGGTTTTGACTTCTGTTTTTTGTTTTGTTCTGTTGGCAGCTATACAACAACATGAGGAAGAAGAATACCACTGAGTCCCACAGGACCCCGTATCACAGAAGGCCACCCCATGAAGACAGGGTGTCAAAACAGATCAATCTAATATGTAGAAACAAACAAAAATAGTCACTTAAAGTTGGGAGACTTCTACAAGCCCCATTCAAAGGAAAGGAAGAATCCCAGAAAAAGAGATAAGTGAAATTGAGGCAAACAATTTATCAGACATGGAGTTCAAAGTAATGGTGATAAGGATGCTCAAGGAAATTAATAAGAACTACCAGGAATTTTATGGGATTTACAAGGAGCTTAGTGGAAACTACATCAATGTGAAAAGGGCATAGAAACTATGAATAAAACCAGATTCAAATGGAGAATATAATACCTAAAATGAAAAATACACTAGAAGGAATTAAATGTAGGCTACATAAAGCAGAGGATCAAATCAATGATTTGAGAAACAAAGTAGAAAACAAAATGAGTCAAAGCAACAAAATGAAAAAAAAAGAAGAATCAGAATAAAGGAGCTTTGGGATGACATTAAATGTAGCACGATTTGCATCATAGGGATACCAGAAGGAGAAGAAAAGAAGCAAAACATAGAAAACCTGTTCTTTGTGTTATAATCCAATATTATCATTTATTTTATTACTTTAATTGTTCTAGCTTTGGCCATTGGGAGTTCTTTTAATCTGATTACTGTGTTCTTTTTCTTAAGTAATTTCTTACATTCTGAAAATACAAGATGCTACAGAAACATCTTGTATTTTTCCTGTTCCAACTCTAGAATCAGTGACTCCACTAAATATTCCTAGTTCTTTTTACTGGAAAATAGTATCTAGAAACCAAGGTCTGTTTGCTAGTTATGCTCATTGTGACTTGGGTGTCACTGTTTCTAAGTCTCTCGGAGGACAGAGCTAGGAAATATTTGTAGATATGCAAACCCAGGTATATAAACACATCTACATTTAGTTATTTATCTATTTGTATATGTATTAAAGTAAACATGGATTCATATTGAGATTTCACAGTCTAATACAACACAACATAGTTTATTCTGGCATTTGTACTTTGTTTTGTTTTTTTTTTGTAAACTTCTTTTTCTGATAGTGTGAAACCTAGTTTATATTACCTACAGTATATTTACTCATTGTTCACACATAGTACATGTAGTTCATGATTGCTTACCCGTTTCACTGCAAGAAACAAATTTACCAACTAAAGTCTAGTGATTTTATACTTTTTTGTCTTTAACTTAATACCATTGTTAAAAACAACATTCAACTGAATCAATTTTAAAGAGCTTTTTGCCTTTATTCAGTGTTCATGAATCAGACAGCCATCCAATCTAGCAGAAAGAAAAAAAGTTCCGAGGAGCTGTACAAAACAAAGACTTTTATAGATAGAAGGAACTGGAAACAAGGAGGTTACACTAGCTAAAAGCAGATTGGTTGCTGCAAGGTCACTTTAGTAGATGGCAGGGACCTACCCCTAATGCTGATCAGGTAATTCCTAACTGACTGCTTTAAGATTATATTTCTGGAGGAGCCAAAACTGTAACAAAGTCTTGATTTGATGATGTGGGGTTTAGCAAAAATATCTCCATTTGGAACCTATTATCTTTTTTAAAACTCTATCCAGTTGAAATGCTGTTTTATAACTTTCTTAGCTTGGTTCCTTCCTTCTCCACCACCTTCAGAAAGAGCCTTGAGTTTTATTTTAAGAAATTATTTTTCAGTAGTTCTTAGATGTGGATATAGATTTTTATTTTTAAGCAGCATCCTAATGATTCTTATTCAAGAATCTTATGACACTTTTGATTTATTGACTTGGGATATGTTGAGAATCAATTGAGCACATTCCTACCTTTCAATCCTGCATCATCCAAATGAGTTCAAGAAAACAAAGTTGAAAATACTTCATTAAGCCAGGACAGAAAAGAGCATTATGTGTGCTCCTAGGAGATTTAACCTTTCTTCTCATATTTACTTTCCGGGCACTTCTTCTACAATTAGTTCAACTTAGGTGAATTCTAAGGAAGAAGGATGTCAAATACAACAGTTTTTAGTTCCTCTTAAGTATTATCTAGGAACAGAAAATGGGAAGCCATTTTCAGGAAACTGGGAAATCAGAAACAATTAGACTTACAACAGGAGCAAGCTGAGGTAAACCTCCTTTGTATCCTTGAATTCATTCTTTATTATGATGTGTACCTTGACATTTCATTACTTTGGCATTTTATTTCTCCAGCATAATAAGACATGCAGCTGTTGCCTTAGGGCAGGCAATACTTACAATAAAACTCTTTGCCCTGATTTGTAAGTTCCAAAAAACTTTACTAATGTTAATTTCCATTGTAGAGTTAAATTTGTGAGAGTTCAACTATTATCATTTTCGAGACAGGAAAAGAGAAACATACATAAAATGAGAACTCAGTATTCAAATCACTAAACCAATGATCCTGGTTAATGCTATCAATTGCATAAGATGAAAGCTTTCTGTTGGTATTGTCTCTCTAGTTCATTGGTCATTTTTACAGACATTCGTTTGCAGAGATTTTGAAGAACATTATAATTCTTTGCTCATGATAACATGGAGAAAGTTAAAATATGACACATGATAAATGTTCTGACTTTAAGATTCATTTTACTGTGCAAGCTTCTATTTCCAGATAATGTTTCTTACTTTGAAGTATGAAAATGGGACCATTTTGTGAGATAACAGCCAGCCATTGGCTGTATAGAGCTGTTAGCATTTCAATAAGAGGAATACTCTACATTTCAGTAATATAATGATGTTATTAAATAGAAAGGATGGTTTACAGAAAAAATAGCCAACCCAATTTAAGAGCTTTGTTGTTCAACTAGTAATCATCAGCAAGGAGGTTCTCTATGATTTCACATCCAGTACTCCACTAAAATTCATAATTCATACTGTCAAAGGAAATCCATTTAGAGGTTAGCTTATTGGATTTTGTGGGTGTTTTACAGAAAAAATAAAAGTCTATGTGCCTTAGAAATTATGTAATGCATTTCTCATTATTCTTTTGCCTGATTTCATGCCCCCTTATTACCTTTTCTGATATAGAGGCTAGGCTATTGTAATACAACGGTTACTCCCAACAAACATCATTATTGTGTGGCTTGCTCCAACTTTCCTCCTTCCTTCCTCTATAAGCCCCTAGGCATTCAGCCACTCATTGGTAATAAACTGTCATTCTATTTTGAAATCAAGTGAGCTGCTCCCAACAACTCGGCAATCTGTGAAAATAAAAGGGGAAATGAAAATTAAAAATACATTCAATCTTACAGCTGGCACAGCTGTGCTCTGAATCTGGTCATTATATATATTTACTTTAGAAGTTTGTGAACCAGTGGAAAATAAGGATTTTGCAAATATCAAACTACATTTGCTTTCATTCCTATCACTTTTACTACCTGACAATTGGCCAATTAACAAAAGAATCTGTATGTATTTTACACGATTCATTTGGCATAACTCAACACCCTTCCATCTTGGGAGACTACAAATACATGATCGTATTATCTACACCTCATACATATATTGCCACATAGAGGTGTCAGGTTTAAATATTTAAATGTTGTTAAAGCAAAAGTCCTTTGGTTGCATATAAATGGACTTAAAAACATAGTTTCTTCATCCTGGACAATGTTCTCTGCATAGCACAGATATTAAGCATTTAAGGCATATTGAGAGCAATCCAAAATAACCTATGCACCCCAATGTTCATAGCAACACAATTTACAATAGCCAAGTGCTGGAACTAACCTAGGTGCACATCAGTAAATGAATGGATTGAAAAACTACGGTACATTTACACAATGAAATTCTATGCAGCAGAAAGAAAGAAAGAGCTTCCACCCTACGTGACAGCATGGATGGAACTGGAGAGCATTATGCTAAAAGAAATAAGCCAGGTGGTAAAAGACAAATACCACATGATCTCACCTTTAACAGGAACCTAAACAACAAAACAAACAAACAAGCAAAATATAATCAAAGACACTGAAATAGAGAACAGGCTGTCAGTGTCCAGAGGGGAGAGGGGAGGGAATTTTAAGGAAAAAGGGGAAGGGTTTACAAGAACAAGTATGAAAGACACGTGGACAAAAACTAGGTGGGGGTGGAAATAGAAGGGAGGGGGAAGGGCTGGGTGGGTGGGCTGGGATGGGAGTAAAAGACAGAAAACTGTACTTGAACAACAATTAAAATAAATAATATATAAATAAAAAAAGATCTATCAGCAACATTGATCCCATTCACCCCTGCCAGCTGTTGTCATAGTCTTGTATCAACAAGGCAATAAATACTTAATTGACTACACCTTGTCAATTCAATATGAAGTGGCTTTGCTCATCTATACCCCTATTATGATAATAATCAAAGGAGAAGTAAATGTAAGTGAAACATTAAAAAAATTAAAATGTCTCTCTAAGTTGTCAAATAGTGAGAGAGCTTTTGTTCAATATTAAACTATTTTTAAAACTGCCACCCAACTTAATTATTAATATTAATGCTTCCATTATTATACTGTAAAACTTTTAGGAATTTAGATTTTGGAGGTAAAGCAATGTAGACATGTGTACCTAGAGCATTAACTCTGGGAATTTCCATTCAATGGCAAGTTCACTAATTTTTATATTTTCTATAGCAAAGGATACTAAAAGAAAAGGCAGAAGTGTTTCCACACTCACTTAAAGAAAAAGGAATCATAATAGCTAACTCAGCAAAAAAGCCATAGCAATGAAAAAAGCAATTTGTACTTAGGTCAAAGTATTTTTGTAGTTTCCAATACAAACAAAGTGAAGGTAGAAGGGAATGAGGGAATGAGGAAGGAGGAGGCCTATATAGCAGCCCAAGTCAGGGAAGAACTAAAAAGCCTGACCTCACTGGAATGTATCAAAGAAGTCCTCACTGCATGTCAATGAAGCCTTAAGAGGATACCAGTATGTGTCCTAATGAAGTACCATCCTGACTGTGAAATAAAGAAGTACAACAATTTTATGTGCCTACTATATATCAGGTCCTCTGCTTGGTGGTTTATATATGTATCATCTCTCTTAATATTCACAAGACTACTATGGAGATGAGGAAATGCATGTTTAAAGAGATGATTTACCTTTCCCAATTCTGCCACCTATTATCTATGTACAGTATTATTTAACTTCTGATTCAACTGTATTAACTCAGCCATACTTCTTTAGCCACAATTAAGAAAATTACTGAACATTGAAAGTTGAAGATGGCTAGAAAACCCTCCTTGAATTCTAATTATAATCTT
The DNA here is from genome assembly GCA_004027735.1 of Carollia perspicillata. NCBI lineage: Eukaryota > Metazoa > Chordata > Mammalia > Chiroptera > Phyllostomidae > Carollia > Carollia perspicillata. The sequence continues at coordinate 44,681 of PVKM010000499.1, read as the reverse complement.
ACCCCTGTGATTCCTAAAGCTCCTGGTGCATTATCAGAAAAACCTTCTATATTCACAGCTTCTCTGAATGCTTCTTTCATTTTCTTATCTCCTCTGAAACTTGGCAGTTTCCTGAAAACAATTTTTCTTTTTTTCTGCTATCATCCTAAATGAGCACTGCTTTGTTTTCCTGTCATAATTCATAAACTGTTGAGATCGGTATCCTCTTTGCTGCCCAATGTTGCTTACAGATTTTACTCCCCCTTCCTCATGCTAAAAACCCTGTTCTTGTTAAATCACATAGTCTTTGTAGTTCACATTTTTTCATACCAACATTAACTAGGAAAAATTCAAATCTAGATAATTGATCTCTTGCCCAGCAGAAAAGCATCAAACAGACATGTAGATTAGTATGTATAACCCTATATGTGTGATCATGCAAATCAAATAAACACTTAACAAACCCAGGCTATTTTTTAAATCCTCACCTGAGCATATGTTTTTATATATTGCTTTTTTATAGACAGATGAAGGGGAGAGAGAGACAGAGACAGAGAGACAGAGAGACACAGAGAGAGAGAGAGAGAGAGAGAGATCGATTGCCCCTTGTACAATCTCCAACCTGTAATTGAACTTGCAACCTTTTGGTGTATGGGACAACACTTCATCCAACTGAGCCACCTGACCAGGGCAAAATCACAGCAGTTTTTACAAATGTCTCTTAAATTTTGCTTTCTTACTCTCTGAAATCACTTTTTGATACCTTGTTTATTCTTCCTAAGTATTGAAGCTATCCATCATTGCCCTATGTCTCATACTTCATAGAAACAATTGAACCTACTAGATAGAAATTGCCTCATCATCAAGACAGAAAACAACATAGCAGTATATTCTTCTACCTTTGCCTTTTCTCTCCAATAAGGAAGAAGAGGGAATTCTAATATGTATATTACCCTCAAACCAGTTTCCATAAGACAATGAGTCAAATATAATCCACAGATCAATTTAAAGCCTCAAGGGAGGGAATGAAGATGTGAAACAGAAAGTTGGCTCAGAAGTGGGAGATTTCAAATACTGCAAGCACAACATCCTCTGAATGATAAGTTCTCACCAAGAAGTGTAAAAACTATCTTCTGTTGGAAACTAGGTGTGATAAATGGGTTATAGGATTAGTCTCAGTTCCTTTCAAAGTATAACAAATAGAGGTAGAAGAAGAATCACATGCATAAGCAATATTTGAAAGAAATCATCTGCCTCTATGGTAATAGAGAAGGAAAAATTCTTTAGATGTAAAAGCCAAATAGCTATAGTGGCCTGAACTTCAAGAAACCTACAAATAGATGGTCCAGGAAGAGCCAACTCACTTGGTGATGAATAATATAGAAAGCAACTGTCATGGCATTTACACAAAGATATTGTAAAAAACAATATATATTGAAGAGCAGTAAAATAATTAAAAATTTCCCACAGCCCCCCAAACAAAACAAAACAATATATAAAAGAACCACGGAATTTAGCAACATAATTTGTTAAAATATAAGTTGTTTATTATATAACAAAAGAACATTCACCAAAATATGGTTCAATAGAAAAAATACTTAAAAATAATGAATTAATCAATTTTATAAAGGAAGATCATGATGAGAAAATGGAAGCAATAAAGTGTGAGATGGAATCACTAAAAGAATAAGTAGGTGAATAGCAATAATATCAGAAACAAAACCAAAACTGATGCAGTAACAAAATAGAACAAATATTATGTGAAATGGATAGAAACATAGAATAGAAATTAGAAAGTAAATAAGGATCAGGGTAATAATAAAGCAAATAAAGAGTTATAAATGGAAATGGAAAAGTGCAATAAATATGAAATGAAAAGAGTTAGTGCTATTTACTCTACTGAAACAGCACTAAAGATGTTTAAAAAGAGTTTTAAAAGGATGGGTGAGATAATGAGAGTTTTATATCCCAGGCAAAGGAGAGTGAATGTATGTGTAACAGAATATCTGAGGAAGAAAACTAAAACAATGTAATGGAACAAACATTTGCACATATAATTAAATAAAATTCTACTGAAGAAAAATGAAAATTTACATACAGAAAGAACTGTATAAGGGACAGAGTGTGCAAAAAAAATGAGTAAGAATGGTCATGCTGGGAAATGTTCAGTAATGTTAAGAGTTGTTAAAAATAGAGAAAGAATTATTTGAGCAGTCATACACAAATATTAAGTCATGTATAAGGATAAAATAATTAATCTGGCCTCGTATTTCACCACAGGAAAAAAACTACACTAAAAGACAGTGAAGCAACATCCACAAGGTATTCAAGGAAAGAAATTGTGAGCTAATGATTTATATCCAATCATGTGTAAAGACTACAGACAAGTTCTTTTAAATTGGTAAGACTTCAGAGACTATTGTTTCTGTGAGCCTTTCTGAGAAAACCATAAGGCCATTTTGAGCCAAAAAATGATGAAAGAGAACATTAAATCAGATGATTTACAGTAAACTCTGAATACATTTCACTGTATAATTAAGACCAAAAAAAGCGGGAATAGAGTGACAGATAATATTATAAATGGTATATGCTTTAAAATGTAAAAATCATACAATTGATTCAAATTAGAAGGAAAAGGAAAGAACATGTGAGTAGAGTAAGCCCACTGCTTACCTAATTTGTAATAGATGGGGGATAAAAGAAACCATTTGAATATGCTGATGCATAATAATACTTGAAGGAAGTAAATAGTTGTATGTTTATACAAAAGACAATACTGAGAATGAGTATATGATTTAATTAATTATTTTATTATATAACAAGAACAAAGGTTTTAAATATCTGTAAACTGAATGGACTTACATCACTAATTTAAAGAGAATTTCAAGATTGTATCACAAAGCAAAACCCAAATGTATGTTGGATACACAAAAGATATATCTAAGACAAAGTGACACAGAGAAGTGGCAAGTAAAAATATATAAACAGTAAATACAAAGAAAATAAGCTCAAAGTCAAGATTTTATTAAAACAAAGTGAAATTGAGCCTAAAATCATTTAAAAAGACAAAGATGGACATTTAAAGTAACAAAGGATACAATTTACATGTAGGCTAAAATAGAGCTGTATATCTTGCCCTGGTTTGTGAGGCTAAGTGGACTGAGTGCTAGACTATTAACCAAAGGGTTGCTAGTTTGATTCCCAATTAGTGCATATGCCTGGGTTGCAGACTAGGTCCCCATTTGGGGTCACTTGAAAAGCAACCTCACATTGATGCTTCTCTCGCTCTCTTTCTCCCTCCCTTCCTCTCTCTAAAGTAAGTAAATAAATTTTTAAAAACAAATAAAATAGAGCTGTGTATTTAAAATAACTTAATAAAAGTAACTTAATACCAAGTAACTTAATAAAAGAATTCTTAGAGGAGAAATCATAAGAAATAAAAGGAGGAATGATAGTAGAATGATATTTCCTCTCTCAGTCTATGACAAATCAAGTGAACAAAAGTAAGTAAAAATTTGTGAAAACTAGATAATATAATTAATAGGTAAATTTTCATATATAGTGAATGCTGTATTCTAAGAAAAAGAGAAGAGACATTAAAATAAAGAACAAACTGACAGTAGCCAGAGAGGAGGGAGGAGAAGGATAAGAGGGGATAATTGCAGAAGGGTCATCAAGGAACATGCATAATGGACACATGGACAAAGCCAAAAGGGGTAGTTTCAAGCTCAGGAGGCAGGCATGGGTGGGGCAGGGCTGTGATAGGGTGGAAATAGAATCAATTGTACTTGAACGACAATAAAAATAAATGATTGATTAATTAATTAATTAAAATAAAAAATAGAGAAGAAAAATACTTTCCAAGACTCTACAGCATTAACTAATATGGGTATAGTACAAAAATATTATCTGATTATAATAAAATAAGTTGACAACTTTATAATTTTTTTTAAATTATAAAAACAGTGTTTCCTGCCTGCAAATAGAAAACAAATCCACATAATATTTGAGGTTAAAGAGGAAATACAAAATTGATGAATGTCTTTAAAACATATAATTAAAGCAGTATGTACCAATACCTTTTAGATATAGCTAAAGCAGTGCTCAAAGGGAAATTCATGATCTTAAATATGTGTATCAGTAATAAAGGAGAATAAAATCAAATGAATTAATATTCTGACTTAAAATTACAAATATAACAACAAAATATCACAACTTTAAAATAATGATTTACTAAAGGTAGAGAAATTGAGTTAAATAAATAAAATGTATTAGAATTAATAAATAAATCCAAAAATATATCTTTAGCTAAACTAATTAAGACTAAAAAAGAGGAAAATCACTAATAAAAGATAAAAAGTGTTAAGAAGAAAATAACTTCAGAATCAGAGTTAACTAAAAGAATGAGAGATTACTCTCCTCAAACCTACATAATTAAATTTGAAAGTCTGAATAAACAATGCAATATTCTAAGAAAATATAATTTACTGAATTATTGCCAGAAAAGATTAAAAATCTGAACATATATCTTTAGATACAGTAAATGAAAACATGATCAAATTGCTATTCCTTCAAACAGCAATTACTTTCAGATGGTTTCACAGAATAGTCTCCAAAACTTTGAAAGAACAAATAACTGCAAAACTGATAAAACTCCTCCAAAAAGGGAAAAGTGCCAAATTATATTTATAAAGTGAGTTTAACACTAATATGAAGACTTGAGAAAGTTTTCACAGAAAAAAAGCCTAAATATTTATACATAAAATGGAGAACTCCTAAACAAGAATGATTTCAGCAAAGATAGCAAAATTCTCTCCTCCATAAAGTAAATATGAAAATTGGTGAAAATTGTCAAATTAATTTTTTTCAGAGCTGTGGTAATTAACCAAATGCTTGCAGCAATCTTAGAAGCATTTATTGAATATGAATACATTATACACACACATATTTAATTTTAGCAACACCAACAAGGAATGTGGTAATTCACCTTGCCCTGTTCTTACTGGATTCTCTTCAGATCCAAGGTATCCTTAAAAACCAGCAGCTAAAAGTCTTGGAAAAAACTAGCAGCCTGGCAAAACATAGAGAGACCAGAATGAGATTGGAACTGCTTCAACCTTCTCATTTTCAGGTAACTGCAATAATTTGATGTGTCTGGTGATTTTCTAGGACAGCCTACTTGCCAAGCTGTCTTTATTTCACATGACTCAAAGCTCAGTCAGTGCAAACAAGCCTTTCTCTGTGAATTATTTTTTTAAAAATTACTGCTCAGTGTTTGACTTTCTGGCTGCATAAAAAGTAAATAACAGCTAGGTGCTCATCATTAAATGAGTGGATAAAAAAACTACGGTATATTTACACAACAAAATACTATGCAGCAGAAAGAAAGAGCTCCAACCCTTTGTGATAGTATGGATAGAATTGGAGAGCATTATGGTAAATGAAATAAGCCAGGTGGTGAAAGACAAATACCATATGATCTCACCTACAAGTGGAACTGAATCAACAAAACAAACAACCAAGCAAAATATAACCAGAGATATTGAAATTAAGAACAAACTGATGATAGCCAAAGGAGAGTGGGGAAGGAGATAATGGGGGAAAGAAGGAAAAGGGTGATCAGGGAACATACATATAGAACCCATGGACAAAGCCAAAGGGAGGTAGGATCAAGTGTGGGAAGTGGGGATGGCTGGAGTAAGGGGCATGGTGGAAGGAAAATGGAAACAATTGTACTTGAACAACAATAAAATAAATAAACAAAACACAAAAAAAGAAAATAAAAATACAGTCCCAGAAATAGCATACAGAGACAAAGAGAACAAATATTTAAAAAATGATTGTTGAACACTTCCCAAATATGATGAATGATATTAATATACACATTCAAAAAATTCTATAAATGCTAAGTAAGATAAAATAAAAGAGATCCAGAGTTAAACACTTCATAATCAAACTTAAAAGCCAAGGAAAAGAGAAAATTAAAGGCAGCAAGTGGGAAGTAACTCATCATGTGTAAAGAATACTCAATAAAATTAACAAATCATTTCTCATCAAAAAGCATGGAGGCCAGACAGTATTAGAATGACATTCAAAAGCTCAAAGAAAATTCTGTTGACCACAAATTCTATATCTGACAAAAATCATCTCTAAAAATGATGAGATATTTAATACATTCCTAAATGAGAGATGAGAGAGAGAGAGAGAGAGAGAGAGAGAATATTTATGGTTAACAGACCTGACATATAGGCAATATTAAAGGGATTGCCCAATGTAAATTCATAAAATGAAATGATATTAGATAATAATGGCAATCCACATAAATAAATAATGAGAATCAGTAAAGGCAAAAAAAAACAAACAAACAGGTAAATATAAAGAATATAACTGTATTTTGTTTGTAACTCCTTTTTTCTTCTATATTATTAAAATAAAAATAAACCAAGTTAAGGAGACCTCAATATAAAAATGTGTAGTTTTATGACAATAACAACACAAAGAAGATAAGTTGGAAGATTCACACTTTCTGATTTCAAAACTTCTTACTGTTCTATGGTAAGCAAGACTGGTTTTGTTAAGAGGATAAATATAAAGACTAACAGAATAAAATTGAAAGTCCAAAAGTAAATTATAGTCAATCTAATTTTAACAAGGGTGCCAAAAGATTCAATGGGGAAAAGAATAGTTTTTTCAACAAATGGTATTGAGACAACTGGATAGCTGCAAGCAAAATAAGTAAATTTAATCCCTACCTCCCACAATAAACAAAACTTAACTCAAAATGGGTCAAAAATGTAAAACTATAAACATCTTTGAAGAAAACAGAATAAAATCTTTGTGACTTTAGATTAAGCAATGGATTCTCAGATATGACACCTATAGCATGAGAAACCAAAGAAATAAAAGTATGTTGAACTGTATCAAGTTAAAAACATTTATGCTTAAAGGGCACTATCATGAAAGTGAAGAGACAACCTATAGAATGAGAGAAAATATTTGTAAATTCTATATCTGATAACAGTGTAGTATTCAGACTGTAGAAAGAACTGAACGTGAAAGTATAAAAGGCCAAATAACCAAATTAAAAATGGGCAAAAGTTTTGAGTAAATATAAGAAATAAAAATAAGAAGTAAACACATAAGCCCCCACTGGGGTGGCTCAGTGGATTCAGTGCCAGCTTGCAAACCAAAGGGTTGCTTGTTCAATTGCCAGTCAGGCCACATGCCTGGGTTGTGGGTTGGGTCCTCAGTGGGGGGCATGAGAGAGGCAACCACACATTGATGTTTCTCTCCCTCTCTTTGTTCCTTCCCTTCTGTCTATAAACAAACAAACAAACAAACACACACATAAATAAATAAACAAACTTAAAAAGAAATAAACAAATAAAAATGCTCAATCCCAATAGTTATTACAGAAATGAAAATCAAAACCACAATGAGGTATTACTTCATACCCACTTGGGTGGCTATAAATAAAAACAGACAATTATAAGGGTTGTCAAGGATATGGAAAAATTGGAATCATTATATATGTTGCTTGTGAGACTATAAAATGGAACAGCTACTTTGGGAAATAGTATGGCAGTTTCTCAAAATGTTTTAAAAAAGGTTACCATATAATCCAACAATTCCATTTCTAGGTGGATAATGAAGGGAAAAATTATGTACTTACAAAAATATGTACATGAAAATTAAGGACAAATATTCATGATAGCCCCAAATTGAAATCAACTCAAGTGCCCATCAATGAATAAATGCATAAACAAATGTGGTATATCTATACAATGTAATATTATTCATCAATGAAATGATCAAAATAAATGCTACAGCCCAGATAAACCTTGAACAGAAGCCATACACAAAAGCCATATATGAAATGATTCTATTTAAATAAAATATCCAAAATAGGCAAATGTATGCAGGTAAAAAGTAGATTAGTAGTTTCCAGAGGTTAACGTTGGGTGTTGAGAAGTAAGTACTAATAGGTAAGAACTTTCCTTCTTTTCTTTTTTAATTCATGTTGAGTTACAGTTAGCCCAATCCCCCCGCATTGCTCTTCCTTGTCCTTGATGTGATGAAATATTCTGGAATTAGTGGTCACATTTGCATAGCTTGTTATTTTAATAAAAATCAGTGAATTGTATACTTTGAAAGGGTGCATGTTACGGCATATGTTATACCTTAATTAAAAAAGCATACCGAAGCATCCTAAATAAAATATTAGCAAGCAGAATCCAGAAGTACATCTTGAGAAACATTCATCCATACCAATGGGATTTAGTGTAGAAATCAAGAATGTTTTTTTATTTAGAAATCTATTAAAATAATTGATTATGTTAATTTATTCAAGGAGAAATTATATGATCATCTCTATAGATACTGAAAAGGCATTTGATGGAATTCAATGACAGGTCTCAATTTTAAAAACTCAATAAAAATAAATCAATACTTCTTTAACAGGATTAACTATATTTATCTCAGCCCCAAATTCAATATCATGGGGTAACAAAGACATTATTACTAAAATCAGCAAGAAGTCTAGAATGTCCACTATATTCACTGTTATTTAAAACTTTATTACAAAATGTAAGAGGCTCTCAAGTATAAAAGTTTGAAATATGGAAAAAATTCTATAATTCTATGCAGATAATATAATTGTGGAACTGGAAAATATCAGAGAATTGATTTGAAAATTTCACACAAATGAGAATTTAGTAAGGTAGTAAAGTAAATGTTTACATATGGGATATGTGTGTGTATGTGTGTATGTATATATATTTAAAATATATGTGGCAAAAATCCATTCACAATAGCAAAAATATTACAAAATTACTAGAAATGAATTTATAAATATATAATACAACATAACTAGAAATGTACTTATAAATATATGATACATAAAGAAAGCATTTTACCCCCTCGATCATATAAAAATTTACATTACATATCTAGGATGTATTTATCTTGTAAGTGGAAGTTTGTACTTTTGACCACCTTCACTCGATCCCCCTTATGCACAATCATGGGGGATTCTCTGTATGAGTTTGATGTTTTTTTTTCAGATTTCGCATAAAATTGACAACATACAGTATTTGTCTTTGTCTTGCTTATTTCACTATCTTAAGCTTTTTTAAGTGTACTTTTTAGTAGTGTTAGAGAAAACTTTTAAACACTAAAAAGAATATAAGAATACATGAATAGGGCCGCCATGTTCTTGTATAGAAAGACTCATTATTACACATATATAAATTCTCCTAAAAATTTATAAATATAACGTGGTCCCAATAAAAATACTAACATGTAATTATGTAAATTTAAAATTATAGAAACTGATTCTGAAATTCATATGAAAAGTATACAAACAACAACAAAAAATAATAATTCTAAAATGGAAGAGCAATGTGATTATATTTTGAATCTGGCTCACCTACCAGACATATTCCTCGGTTGTGATGAATTGCTTATAAATTTCTTGTTGTTTCTCTCTAATATATGCCTACTATCATATCACCCATCTTTCAGTCAGTCCAAACTGTAGGCAGGAATTTTTTCCATGACAACCATGCAAAGATTCATATCAAGAAACATGTTTGGACATCTGTTAAAGTGTCCTTGAATGTTTCATGACAAGAAGGCTTTGTCTGCTCATGACAGAAAAAAATCTCATAGAGTATTGTTTACTGCCACAGACAAGTCTTATAAAGCTTTAGCTCTGACTCCATAAAGCTATTAATAAATCTTTGAATTAAGAGGCAATAGAGGGAAATGAAAGACAATTATATTACTATCATGAACCAGGATCCCTTAAGCATCATTTGATCTTCTACTTTGGAAAATACTCCAGCATGATTTGTCATACATCACCTACCTACTGAACAAAAGGGATCCTCAAAACCAGAAGTAGAAATCTTGAGTATTTCAAAGAATATGTGCCCATGTTTGTGAGGTCTTTTTATATTTAAGTGTTAGACTTCAGAATTTTTTCACAGTTACTCCTGTGAAAAATGTAGTCAATTCTCTATCTTAATGGACATAAATATACAACATCATTCATACTGATTGTTATATTAGCTACAAAAAAGAATAGATTCTCATTTCAGTGAACAAAGGCAATTGTACATGTAAGGTGACAGTCTAAGGAAAGGTTCATGTGAATTTACTTACATATATATTTTTCTCTGTAGGTATAATTAAACTTTTAAAAAACATTTTTCTTAATGTATCTATTAGCAAAATGTTAATGTACCTCCCAAGATATTTTGTTTGATACTTCAAAAATAATTTAGATTAAAGGAAGAAAGAGCAATGCATTAATATTGAAAATGTAAGAATCAGCCCTGGCTAATGTAGCTCAGTGGATTGAGCATGGGCTGTGAAACAAAGGGTCACCAGTTCGATTCCCAGTCAGGGAGCATACCTGGGTTGCTGGCCAAGTCCCCAGTGGGGAACATGTGAGAAGCAACCACTCATTGATATTTCTTTCCCCCTTTCTCTCTCCCTTCCCCTCTCTCTAAAAACAAATAAATAAAATCTAAAAAAAATATTGAAAATGTAAGGATCAGTTAAGGGAGAGGTATCTAAGATTATCTATGTAAATATATGGTATAAATCTATGAGGTCTGCCTGGAAAAATTCCAACCATTGTTAATATAACAAGAATGGTTTATGCCATATTGTTATAAGCTGGAGCCCAAGGAGAGTGGACTGTGATGCACATGTGAGGATAATGACAACTTCACTGCACTTATCCAGTGTGGGCAGAAGACATCGGTTGAATGAGAATGTGTATTGTGTGGCCATTGCATTCAAAATGACTGAGCAGGTAGAACAATGGATGTGCATGAAACTTTGTGTTAAATTTGAACATTCCCCCATGGAAACTATTTGGATGATTCAGAAGGTCACAGCTATGGGCAACTGGCAGCTTCATCATGGCAATGCATCTGCTCATGCATCACGTCTTGTGCAACGTTTTGGTGAAACATCAAATCACCCAGGTGACTCAGCCTCCCTACAGCCCAGATTTAGCGCCCTGCAACTTCCAGCTTTCTCCAAAACTAAACTCACCTTTGAAAGGGAAGAGATTTCAGACCATTGATGAGATTCAGGAAAATAGAATGGAGTAGTTGATGGTTATTAGGAGAACTGTGTGAGGTCCCAAGGTGCCTACTTTGAAGGGGACTGAGACATCATTGTCCTGTGTACAATGTTTCTTATATCTTTTATCTTCTTTAATAAATGTCTGTATTTCTCATAGTACGTGGCTGGATACTTTCTGGACAGACCTACTTATGGGTATTAAGATCTATTTTCCTAACTTCTGCAAAGCTATAACTCATTCTACCTAGTTTCTATTTTGCTCTTTTTCCCCCTTATCTATTCTACACCTGCTTCCCACTTTGAATTGAAACTTTCAGGATAAGGTTGAGTGAAGCAGCTTTCACTTGCAGCTTTCCTCTGTAGAATGTTTTCTTAGACCTTGACAATGATTGCACTACCTCACATTTAATGCTTGTCTATCTGTGATCACAAACTGTTAATTTACATAGTTGTTTATCATTGAGTGACCAATGTAATAACTCTATTTAGTTTTTAGGGTGACTGAAAATACTGAACTACACTCAATTTCTTTTTCCTGGTTGTCCCATAACATAACTGAACAAGTTGCTATGTATAAAAAAGTAATAAAAGATTGTTCAAACACTGTAACTAATGTTCTGTGAAAATATATCTTGATGTAAGCAAATTCTACTCACATTTGCTATGTAAGTATAAAAAATACATTACCATTTAACTAACTACCATCACATATTTGAGACTGTTTAAGGGTTAAATCAGTTTACATGTTGTTAAAAAACATATCAATAAAGTAAACTGTCCATTTCTTCATACATTTGGCAACACAAGATGGAATGAATCGTCTTCATTTTTCTGTCAAACTGAAGGAGCAATTATCTAATTATTTGTTTTTGTTTTTTGTATTTTGCCAGTAAGGTTGATTATCCTCACATATTTATCATAACATTTGAATTTCTTTTCCTATGAGGTACATGCCCATGCCCTTTAGCTCATTAAATTAAATGCATTTTTTACTTATTAGTATATAATGGCTCTTTGCACACTGAAGATATTAATTTTGATTTACCTCACCGAATTTTATCATTTTTTCACTTTATTATGGTATTTTCAATGCAAACATATTTTGATCTTTGTTATTCAAAGTTATGAATATTTTTCTTTATGGTTTCTAAGGTGTGTCATTCTTAAAAAATCTTTCCTCACTTCAAGATTATAAACAAATTTACTCACCTTTTCACTAGTAATTTTAAAATTGTAAATATTTTATTTATCCAAAATTACATTTTATATAAAATGAGAAGTTAGGCATTTACCCAAGCAATTAATTTCCCCAGTACCATTTATGAAATGAGCTGCTTTTCTTGTATTAATTTGAAATTGCCGCCTTTGTCATGGACTCATGTCCATATATATTTGTACTAACTTTCAAATATTTGCTAATGAGCTTGTAACTTCTTCAATGTTATAAAATTGTTAGTTACAGCCCTGGCTGGTGTAGCTCAGTGGATTGAGTATGGGCTTGTGAACCAAAGGATCACTGGTTTGATTTCCAGTCAGGACACATGCCTGGGTTTTGGGCCAGGTCCCCAGTATGGGGCATACCAGAGGCAACCAGCAACCACACACTGATGTTTCTCTACCTCTCTTTCTCTTTCCCTTCTCCTCTCTCTAAAAATAAATAAATAATTTAAAAAAATAGTCAGTTACAGTATATCATATATTTGTAATTTTCTTTGATATTTTTATGTTTGTTATTTACATATATACAGTATTATTAAATTAAAAATAGAAAAGACGTATTGGTATTTTTCTTGAGATTCTATTGGATTTGTAGAGTAATTTTCATTACGTTGTTATTTTCCCTATCTTGCTATATAACAAGCACATTTTCCCATTAAGAATATAAAGTTTAAAAAGACTACCAATATGATAAATAATCATGAAATGATATAAAAACAAGAGAATATATCAAGTATAATTATTACTATTTAAAATTTGTATGACTATTCAAACATGGAATGACAGCCAGAGGTACAACTTCTTTTTTTTGCTTATAATCTGGTTTTTACTCAACAATGGGTCATGGATGCTTTTCCATATACAGATAATTTCTTTTTAATAAATGGTACATAAGAATGTGAAGAAATTTAAAAACTATGATCATTAACACTTTAGTTTTTACTGGCCTTGTTTAACTCTAAACTGAAGACTTGGTGGGGAAGTTCAAGAAGGCAATGCTCAGAACTTGGGCACCATTAGGGCAGTAGGCCTAGGTAAGTATGGTGCTTCTAGGTGACTGAGGAATGGGTCAGCCCTGGACAAAGACTGAAGGAGGACAGATTGGTGCTGAAAATACACTTTTCTAAACAGACATATTCAGGCCAACCATGACTGATATTTCAGGCCTCTTTCACTCCCAACCCCCAATACAACAAGGCTTAGACAAATTCAAAGCTGCCAGAAGGAAGTTGTTTTTTACATTAATGCTGGCTAATCAGCTAATGAGGAAGTTACAAGGAGGAGGGAAATAAAAAGTGGTTAGAGAGGGAGGAACTAACTTATTTGAGTGCTTGCTATCAGCCATGCTGTATGCTTATGTGAAACAACATTTGGCAATATTTGACATCTATTCATCATAAAATTTTCACGAAAGTTGGAATAGAAGAGAAGTTCCTTCACTTGGCCAAAATATCCAGGAAAGGCCTATGACTAACATACCAGTTAATGGGGAAAGATTAAATGTATGCTATCTGGTGACTCTTTCAATGGCCTTGTTATCCCCATTTTATAGATGAAGGAGATCAGGGTTTATAAGATCTATAAATTCATCCAAAGTAAGAGGTATAACTTCTGACAACAAAAAAGAAACAAAAAACACTAATCTCTTCAGATGATATGATGTAGACCAAAAATTCCAAGGGTTTTGAGTATTAAATTCACAGAATTGTGAGTTCAGAAAGAGCACAGCAGAAAATAAATATAGAAAATGCAAGATTTTTTGCTTATGGAAGTAATAACTCATTAGAGAAAATGGTGGAGAGAAAATAATCTATTTCAAATAGCAACAAAAATAATAAAAGACCAAAATAAAATACTACAAAAATTTGTAAGACTTTTAGAGAGTTGGTTGTCTACCTAGTGTTGTGACATGCTTATTTTACTTAAATATATGACCCAATTTCCTCAGCTATAAAAATACTTTAATCATAGTGCCTATATCATAGTGTCATTGTGAAGGCTATATAAACTAATATACATAAAGTATTTCAAAAATGTCTGGAATGTAGTTAGTGCTCAGTACAAGTAGCCTTGTGCAAAGCTACAAACCTTATTAAAAGAAAGACACTACATAATATTGAAGTGAATAATCCCACAAGAGAATATAACCCTAGAAAACATTTATATACCCAACGTAGGAGCCCCCAAGTATGCAAAGCAAATCTTGATGGACATAAAGGCAGAAATGGACAGAAATACAGTCATAGTCAGCGATTTTAACATCCTATTGAATTAAATGGATAGATCTTCCAGACAGAAAATCAATAAGGACATAGCGGCCTTAAACTACACACTACATCAAATGATTTAATTGATATCTTCAGAACATTTCACTCCAAAGCAGAATATACATGCTTTTCAAGTTCATATGGAATGTTTTTTGGCTAGATCATGTTAGGACATAAAACAAGTATCAATAAATTTAGGAAGATTGAAACCATATCAAGTATCTTCTCTGGACACAATGTTGTGAAACTAGGAAACAATCAAAAGAAGAACAGTGAAAAACACACAAAGACATAGAAGCTGAATAACAAATTATTAAACAATGCATGGCTTAACAACAAGATCAAGGAAGAAATGAAAAGATAACTTGAAACAAATGAAATGAAGACACAACAATCCAAAATCTGTGTGCCACAAGGAAAGCAATCCTGAGAGTGAAATTCATAGCATTATAGGCCTATCTCAAGAAATGAGAAAAAGCTCAAATAAACATTCTAACTTTACACTTAAAGGAACTAGAAAAAGAACAACAAAGCCTAAAGTGAGTAGAAGGATGGAAATAATAAAGAACAGAGAAGAAATAAACTAAATAGAGTCTAAAATTATACAAAAGATCAATGAATCCAAGAGCTCATTCTTGGAAAAGATAAACAAGACAGACAAAAGTTTAACCAAACTCATCAAGAAAAAAAGATGAAGGAACCAAATAAATAAAATCAGAAATAAAAGAGAAGAAATAACAACTGACACGAAAGAAAGAGAAAGGGTTGTAAGAAAGTATTATGAACAACTGTATGCCAACAAACTAGACAACTTGGACAATATAGATAAATTCTGACAAACATGCAATCTTCCAAAAGTAAATTAAGAAGGATCAGAGACTCTAAATAGACAGATTACACCAAGTGAAATTGAAGCAGTAATAAAAAACTCCCAACAAACAGGAGCCCTGGACCAGATGGCTTCACACGTGAATTTTACCAAACATTATGAGAACTAACACCTTTTTTTCTCAAACTATTTCATAAAATTGAAGAGGAGGGAAGATCCCAAATTCACTTTATGAAGCCAGTATTATCATGATTCCAAAACCAGATAAAGACACTACAAAAAAGAGAATTATAGGCCGATATCCCTGATGAACACAGTTGCTAAAATCCTCAACAAAATATTAGCGAACAAAACACAGGAATGCACCAAAAATACCATATATCATGATCAAGTGGAATTTACTCTTGGAATGCAAGGTTGGTACAACATTCACAAATCAATAAATATGCTTCACCACATAATCAAAATAAAGGACAAAAACCACATGATCATATGAATAGGTGCAAAAAAAGCTATTGATAAAATGCAGCATCCATTTATGATAAAAATTCTCATCAAAGTGAAAATAGAGGGAACATACCTATACATGATAAAGGCTATATATGACAAGCATACTGCCAGAATCATACTAAACAGGCAAAATTACAAGTGTTCCCCTTAAGATCAGGAACAAGACAAGGATGTTATCTTTCACCTCTCTTATTCAACGTAGTATTGGAAATCCTAGCCCCAGCAATCTCATAAGAAGAAATAAGGAACATCTAAACTGGAAAAGAAGAAGTAAACTGTCTTTAGTAGCAGATAACATGATACTGTATATAGAGAACCCCAAAGAATCCACAATAAAACTACTAGAACTGGTAAACGAATTCAGGAAAGTAGGACACAATATTAACATTCAGAAATCAGTTGCATTTTTATATACCAACAATATACTAACAGAGAAATTAAGAAAACAATTCCATTCACAATTGCTTTCAAATGAATAAAATACCTAAGATAAATCCAATCAAAGGTGTAAAATACCTGTACTCAGAAAATTGTAAGATATTGCTGAAAGAAATTGAAGAAGATACAAATAAATGGGAGCACATACCGTGTTCATGGATAGGAAGAATTAACATCATTAAAATGTCCATACTACAAAAATCAATCTATAGATTCAATGCAATTCTTATCAAGATTCCAGTGATGTTTTTCACAGAAGTAGAAGAAATATTTCAAAAATTTATATGGAACCCCAAAGGGTCCCACATAGCAATAGTGATCCTGAGAAAGAAGAACAAAGTTGGAGAAATCATGCTACCTAATACCAAACTGTACTATAAGGCAATAGTAGTCAAAATAGCAGGTACTGGCATAAAGACAGACACAGATCAGTGGAAAAGAATAAAGAGCACAGAAATAAACCCACACCTTTATAGTCAATTGATATTTAACAGAAGAAGCAAGCACACACAATGAATTAAAGATAGTTTATTCAATAAATAATGTTGGGGAAATTGGACAGATGCATACAGAAAAATGAAACTAGTCTACCTTCTTATGCCACACAGAAGAATAACTTCAAAATGGATCAACGACTTTAATATTAGACCCCAAACCATAAAAATTCTAGAAGAAATCATAGGTAGAAAAATCTCATACATTGCTTATAGCAACTTTTTTGGCTGTATCTCCCCAGGTAATGGAAACAAAAGTAAAAATAAATAAATGGGACTACATCGAAGTAAAATGTTTTTCACAGCAAAGAAAATCAACAAAATAAAGAAAACGCACAGAATGGGAGAACATATTCACTGTCACATCTGATAAAAGGTTAATATCCAAAAACTTTAAAGTACTTACAAAACTCAACACCAAAAAAAACCAGACAATCCAATTTAAAAAAATGGGCAAAGGACCTGAATAACCACTTCTCCAAAGAGGGCATACAGATGGCCAATAGACATATGAAAAGATGCTCAATGTCACTAATCATCAGAGAAATGCAAATTAATGCCACAATGAGATACAACCTTACACATGTCATGTTGGGAATTGCTCTGCTCTTTCTCCCTTGAGAGACTGGCCCCTTTCCTCCCCAAGCAAATCGTGTCTTGGTGGCATTATGTTCATCTGTGGCAGACGGGGGGGGGTCTGAGGGCAGAGCCCCCACAATGTCAGAATGCCTATCATCAGTAAATCAAGAAACAAGTGCTTTCAAGGATGTGGAGAAAGGGGAACCCTTTTGTATTGTTGGTGGGAAAATGGTTTCCACAGTGACTGGTGCAGCCATTGTGGAAAGCAGTATGTAGATACTTCATAAAATTAAAAAATACCTTTGACTCAGCAATCCCACGTCTGGGAATATATCTGAAGGAACCAAATATACTAATTCAAAACAACATAAACACCCTATGTTCATTGCAGAGTTATTTCCAATCACCAAGGTATGGAAGCAACCTATGTGTCTATCAATAGATGAGTGTATAAAACAACTATGAGACATGTATACAATGAAATAGTACTCAGCATTACAAGGAAGAAAATTTACTCTTTGTAACAGAATGGATCTGGAGAACATTATGCTAAGTGTAATAAGCCAGACAGAGAAAGACAAATACCATATGATTTCACACATATGTGGAATCTAATGAACAAACTGAACTAACAAGGGAAATGGGGAGAGACTCATGGATGAGGGATAGGATGATAGCTAGTTTGGGAGAGGTTAGGGGGTGGAAAGACTGAGCAAAAAGGAAAAGGACTTATGGACATGGACAAGAGTGTGGTGATTGCTGGAGGGAGGTAGGTATATGAGGCCTAAATGGTAATGGAGAAAATACAATACACGTTTTAACAGGAAATATTAAAAGAAACAAAGATAATTGAGAGGGACTCATCACATTTCATATGTTGAATATTTTCTGCATATCCTTCCAGATCTAATATCTACTCGTTACCTTGTTCTGTACCACAGGAGGCTGACCTACACATCAATGGGCTACCATTTCCTTTAGAATTTGGTGTTCCATAGAATTTGGCCAATGGAAGACAGGAGAAGGGGATTAGAAGACAGAAGAGTAAGTTAGTGTATTGATTCCCTTTACTCCTGTTCTGTAGACATCCTGGCAGGAGGTGTGGGGGAGAGGAGAAGCTGTGTCATTTTAGCAAAGGTCGGTTGTTGTCAGGCAGCACTTTCCACATATTCAAAACTGGGGTGCTAATGGCAACCACTGTTATTAGACCTCGTTTTCTGTGAGAATTCTTTGGGTTTCCTTACATCCTGTCCATACCTTGTAAAATAGTTCTGTTATTACACTCTCCTAGAATTATATTAATTTAAGTGTACCATCTTTTTTCTATTGAGATCTGGCTGATGCACCTGGCATTAAAATGTAATATAAATTAACCCTAATTGTTTCAAAATGAATTATTTCTAGATTCTTCCTTATGATTTATTAAAGTTTATAAAGTCTCTGCAACCAGTCTATGTTACTTTTATAATCATAAAAATTAAGTAGAAAAAGTATTATTAATAAAAATGTAAAAATGCTAGCTGATATTTACCAAAACATAAAAAAGATAATAAAATTTAAAAACCCAGCATTGGGATTGTCGATGAGTGTTCAGAATTGGTGTTGCAATATGACATTAACTTGCAGGGGAAATATTTGGGAATGACTTATAGGAATCCAAATAATCATACTTTTAACTCTATAAAACTTATTTTGAAACTCTATCACCACAAAATAATTTAAATTAAAAATGCACATATACATCATTGTACCTAAGCTACTCATTTCATCTAAAGCTAGGAATAGTCTAAGTGGTAACTGGTAAATGTAATAGAAGTTTACTGTTATATTAAAGGTGTGGTGCATTATATTGCCACCATGAATAATGCATTTAAGAATTGACTAGAAATGGGTAAAGGACTGTACACATTGATGCTAGGTAAAAAAGAAAGTAGAACTTATAGTGACATGCATACAAAAAATATAAAACATACATACTAGAGTACAAATAATCATAAAGTCAATTGGTACACCAGAAGAATATTATAGACCAATATCCCTTATGAATTTTGATGTAAAAAATCTTTGACAAAGTACTAGAAAACTTAATCCAACAGCATATAAAAAGGATAATTCACCATGACCAAGTAGGATTTATCCCAAGAATGCAAGGATGGTTGAAGATAGGAAAATCAGTCATTGTAAAACACCATAATAATAACCAAGGGTAATAAAAGGATCATCTCAATATTTGGTTGAGTTGTACACTTGAAACCTGTATGGTTTTGTAAATCAATGTCATCCAAATAAATTTTAAAAAACATAGAGGGGAAGGATGCATGGAGAACTCTAAGATGGTAACATTCTATAACTCAATCTGGGTGACAGCCTACCAGTTTTGAATGCATAACCCCCATTCATATCCCACACATAATTTATTAGTACATTTTTACTTCTTAGTTATATTATTAAACGATAAAACAATCTCCTAAGCACACACAAACATACATGCACCCTAATCCTGATAAGAATAGATCATTCTTATTGCATATATACAACTCTTGAGGTGCAGCAGCAGAAGACTTTATTACCAAAATATAGATTAGTATGAGGTTTGGGGAAAGCTGGTAATAGTTGTTACAGACAGGCCTTTGTAATCCACTGTTATGTTTAGCTTTATTTACAATAACATTTTGTCAAAATCATATTTTCTAACTTACTTTGGAAATATTTTTTATATAAAGGCCTGTTTTGGTAATGTACATTGGATACTTTGTTCTCCTATTATCATAATTTGAAAATAAATTTTAATATCTGATAGAGTAAGGGATTCTCATTGACCAGGTTTTCTTGCCTATTAATACATTCAAATAAACTCTCAGATTATAATATTATAATAATTATGTCATTGGGATTGTAATAATTTATAACACATTTATAAGGTTTCCAATAAAAATCTAGAAATCTTTCCATTAATTAAGATTTTCTGTTATATAATTATGTAAAGTTTGCTTTCTTTAAGTCTTTTTGAAGTTATATCAATGTTTTTTCTGTTTTGTTTTTGTTTGTTAAGTATTTATAATCTCATGTTTTTAATGTTTTCTAACTGGTTGTTTTGCAATATAAGAAATATTTTACTTATGTCTGATAATTTTATTTAATATGGTTCTTATTTCTCAGAGATTTTATTTATATTTTGTTTTTGCCAACTATGTAATCATATGATCTGAAGTAATGATGTAATCACCTTAAACAAAGAAAAAATGTCATCTCAATAGATGCAGAAAAGGCATTTGACAATATCCAACAACTTTTAATGACAAAAAACACTCAATAAATTGGGGATAGAAAGTGAACTTCTTCAACATGATAATGAACATTTATGAAGCCCCTTCCCCCCAGTTAATATCATGTTCAATGATGAATAACTGACAGCATCAGGAATAGGACAAAACTGCCTATGTCCACCATGCTATTCAACATTATTTCAGAAGTTCTAGTCAAGGCAGTTAGACAATAAAAATAAATAAAAGAAATTCAAATTGAAAAGAAAAAGTAAAACTATTTCAAACCAGAGATAACATAATGCAAAAAATAATGAATCCACAAGAAAGCTACCAAAGCTAACAAATGAATCAGTAATGTTGCAAATTACAAGATAAAGAAACAAATCAATTCTGATTCTACACACATACAATTAACAATTAAAAGTAATTAAGAAAGTAATTTCATTTATTATAACATCTAAAATAGTAAAATCCCTAAGAATATTTTAATCAAGGTGGTGAAATACTTATACAATACTACCCACAGCAATTTATAGATTCAATACAATCCACATTAAAATATAACTGACATATTTAACACATATAGAAAAAACATTTCAAGAATTTATATGGAACCATAGATGAAAATGAATAACCTCAGCAATATTGAGAGAGAAGAACAACATACAAAGTATCACAATACCTGATAACAAAATATATTACAAGGACATGGTAATTGAAACAGTCTGGTAGTGGCATAAAAATAGACACATAGATCAGGAGAACATACAGAGAACCCAGAAATAAACACATGTCTCTATGGCAAATTAATGTTCAATAAAAGGGGAAGAAGCATAAAATGATGTATAAAAGCCTCTTCAACAAATGGTGTTGGGATATCTGGACAGCTACATGAAAATAAAAGCAAAAATGAAAATTGAGCACCAAATTACACTATACACACAAAAAAATCAAGGTGGATAAAATACTTAAATATAAGTTGTGACACCATAAAAGCCCTACAGGAGAACATAGGCAGGACAATTTCACATATTCCATCCAGCAATATTTTCTCCAATATATCCCCTATAGCAAGCAAGCAACATAAAGGAAAGAATAAACAAATGGGAATTCATCCAATTAAAAAGCTTCTGTGTGGCCAAGAAAACATCAGCAAAATGAAATGAGAACCAAATGTATGGGAAAATATATCTGGAAATGATAAGTCTGATGAGGGTCTGATCTTCAAAATATATAAAGGACTCACATGACTGCACACAAGGAAGGCAAACAATCCAATTAAAAAGTGGGCAAAGGACCTGAACAGACACTTCTCCAAGGAGGACATACAGAAGGCCCAAAGACATATGAAAGAATGCTCAACATCACTAGACATCAGAGAGATGCAAATTAAAACTACTATGAGATACCACTTCACACAGTCAGGATGGCCATCATAACCAAATCAACAAACAACAAGTTCTGGTAAGGCTGTGGAGAAAAGGAAACCCTAGTACCCTGTTAGTGGGAATGCAGACTGGTTCAGCCACTGTGGAAAACAGTATGGAATATCCTCAAAAAACTAAAAGTGGATTTGCCTTTTGACCTGGAAATTCCACTACTGGGATTATACCCTAAGAATCTTGAAACACCAATTCAAAAGAACCTATGCACCCCAATGTCCATATCAACACAATTTACAATAGCCAAGTTTTGGAAGCAACCTAAGTGTCCATCAATAAATGAGTGGATCAAAAAACTGTGGTACAAAAACAAAACAAAACAAAAAACAACTGTGGTATATTTGCACAATGAAATACTATGCAGCAGAAACAAAGAAGGAACTCCTACTTTTCACAGCATGGATGGAACTGGAGAGTATTATACTAAGTAAAATAAGACAGGTGGTGAAAGACAAATACCATATTATCTCACCTATGCATGGAACCTAATCAACAAAACAAACAAGTAAACAAACTAGTACCAGAGATATGGTAATAAAAAACAAACTGACAATAACCAAAGGGGAGAGGGAAAGGGGATAATGGCGGTAAGAAGGAGAAGGGTCAAGTCAAGGAACATGTATAAATGACCCATGAACAAAGACAATGGGGAGATTGAAAGGCGGAGGTGGAGATTGGTAGTGTAGGAGAGAGTAATAGGGGAAACATTGGGACAACTATAATTGAACAACAATAAAGAATAAAATGAAATGAAAAAATAAAAAATCTTATAAAATAAAAAGTACAAGATATTGCTGAAAGAAATTAAGGAAGAGTTAAACAAATGTAAACACATTTTATTTTTATCAAAAGAAAGTTTAGTATTAGTAATATTATTATTAACCAAAGTGATGTACAAATTCAATACAATCCTTGTTAAAATTCTAACAGCTGTTTTCAGAAATGAAAAAGATGATCCTCAAATTCAAATTGAATTGTAAGTGGCCTCAAACATCCAAAGTAATATTGATAACGATGAATATAGTCAAAGGCTTCACACTTTCTGATCTCTAAATTTCCTAAAAAGTTATATTAATAATAATTGTGTGGTTTTGACTTAATAATAGGCATATAAATTAATAGGTTAGAATTGAGAGTCCAGGAATAAATTCATGAATCTATAGCCCATTTTTAAAGGGTCCAAAGTCCATTTACTGGAGAAAGAACAATAGCATTAACAAATAGTGCTGAGTAACTGGTTTCCACATGCAAAAGAATTAAGTTGGAAACTGACCTTATATCATATACATAAATTTACTCAAAATAGATCAATGACCTAAGTGTAAGAATTAAAACCACAGAGTTTTAGAAGAAAATAGAACTAAATCTTTATTACCTTGAACTTGTCATTAGATTCTTACACATGACCCTCAAAGAAAAAAAATAGATAATTTACACATCATGAAAATGTAAAACTTGTATTCACCAAAAGACATTATCAAGAAAGGCAATCTATAGAATGAGAGAAAATATTTTCAAATCATATATCTGATGACATTTTAGTATGCAGAAAATCTTTTTAAAACCTACAATTTAGCAAAAAGACACCATTTAAAAAACTAGGCACTTGAATAGGCATTTCTCTAAGGGAGACATACAAATGACTAGATGTAGGTAAAGATTCTCAGCATTTGTAGTCATTAGAAAGATTTGTGTCCAAACCGCAATGCTATACCACCCCACCACTTCACATGTACTAGAATGGCTATAATAAAATAAAAATAATAAGTGTTGGTGAGAATGTGGAGAAATTGTTATCCTTGGGCATTGCTGATGGGGATGTAAAATTATGCAGCCACTGTGGAAAACACTTTGTCAGTTTCACAAAAAGCTAAAAGTGAAATGAACATATAAGCTGCCAATTCCACTAGTAAATAGACTTTACTATGTGTATATCCATAAGAACTGAAACTAGAGATTTGAACAGAAATTTGTACTTTGATATTTATTATGCCATTATCCACAATGCCCAAAGGTAGAAACATCCTTAGTGTCCAAGGTAATCTACATAAAATGGACTATTTGGCCATGAAAAGTAATAAAGTTTTGATGCACGCTACAACCTGGATAAATCTCAAAAACATTATGAGAAGTTAAATAAGCCAGACACACAAAAAAACACATATTGTGTGATTCCATTTATATGAAACGCCTAGATTAGTCAATTTTCTTAGAGAAAAAAAAAGTACATTAGAAGTTAACAGGGACTGGAAATAGGAGCTATTGGGTAGTTATTGATTAATAGTTCCAGAGCTATGATTTGGAATGATGGAAAAGCATTGAAAACAGTGGTGATGATTGCACAACAGTGCGAATATAATTAATGTCATGGAATTGTACACTTAAAACAGTTAAAATGGCACATTTTGTAGTATATACATTTTACCAAAATTTTTAAAAAAACAATTGGCAATTTAAGAGGTGCTTTTATTTATTTTTAATGCTATTTAAATGTTGCTAATTATTTCATGTTTAAATTAACACTATTTTTGAGCAGTTTTCAGTTTACAGAAAAACTGAGCAAAAAGTAGAGTTTTTATATGCCTCTTCCCCTCTTCAGTTTTCATTATTATTAACATCTTGCATTAGTATGGTATATTTCTGACAATTTTTGAGCTAATAGCAATACACTATTTTAACTATAGCTCATAGTTGGCATTAGGGGTTCACTCTTTGAATTGTATATTCTATGAGTTTTGACAATAGTGCTGAGATAACCTTTATAGTATCCACTACTATAGGATTATAGAGAATAGTGTTTTACTGCTGTATACATCTCTTATGGTCCCTCCACCTATCCTTCCCTCCCTTCTCACGAACCTATGACAAACCCTGATCACTTTGCTGTCTCCACAGTTTTGCCTTTCCTGAAATATCAGACATGTGAATGAAACACCTTGGAAATGAATCCTTCAGGCCCAGTCAAGCCTTTACACAACTTTTGACACGGTGACATCTTAACTGCAACCTTATATGTGAGACCTTGAGCCAAAAGGACCCAGTTAACATTCTTCCAGATTCATGCCTCACAGATATTATGTACATTTTATTTTTTTAGCTGACAAATTTTATTATTATTTTGGTGTAAAGTTTTGATATGATTTGCTGTGCAGCTGTAGATTACTACATCTCAATCTGTAGCCTTAGTGTATGTTTTGCTTAGTCCCTGACTTTTTTTTTGGACTTGTCTCATTTTCCTGATATTCTACTCTGTAGACTGCCCTGTAGAGATAATTGAGCATCCTAAATATCTTGGATTTAGTTCATTTCTGCTCATGTGTATTCACTGAGTCTTGGCACCAATAACTTTTGCTTCCCCTCTCAAACTATGAATCAACATCAACCAAAGCAGAGAAGTAGAAGAGACGGTTTTCTTCTATAGGTGAATAGTATCTTCTTACTTTATTTTGGTGTCTTGTATGGCTTTGAATGAAATCTTCAGCCTCCTCTCTCTAACTCTTGTCATGTTTATGTGGGTCAAATCCCTAGGAATTGAAAACCACTGTAGTTACTGGACTGGGACAGAGCTAGAACTCTGGCTTGAACCCAATTTGCTTAGCTGGATTCCAACACCCTAAATTGGAATTTGTATCTCAGCTGTTCCACCCATTTGTGTATAATCTGAGTAAATTAATTTACATAAACTGATTTTTTCAACCCTAAAATATGGATAGGTCTTACTTTACAGAAGCCTTAAGGAAAAATAAGATCATACATGTTAAGTTCTTAGCCTAGTGTGTGGTTGACAAAGGGCATGCACATATTGTTAATCGTTTTCTTTCTTTGCAGTGTGCCCTAGGGAATGAATCTTTTTTGTGACATTTCAGATGTATAATATAGCCACACATTTGACTACAGTTTGCACTGCCGAAAAAATCTACCTATTGAGCCCTTCCTCCAGACTAAGCTTCCTTGGGTACTAATTTCAAATCATTTCAGTTTGAATTGGTTTGAGTGCTGAATTCGTTAAATTCAGCACCCATTGACTGCTATGATCTTGTCAGTAGTGTGCTCTTTTTGAGAGACAGGGACCTAAATTCAAGCCTTCTCCACCTTTGTCACTGATCACCTTTGGAGTTTCTAAAATGTCACCAATTCTTTCTGTATTGTCACAATCTGGGGTTTATTGACTTTGATTTTAAAATAGAACCATTTTTTTTTTCTGCTGGTATTACACATGTTGTCTTGTCTGAGCAGAATCCTTTTCTTTGGGATCTAGCCTATACCCCACTCTACATAATTCCAATAGGGCTGCCACTGATAGATTTCTGCTTACTTGACTATTGGTTGAGAATGTAATCCAAGGTAGGCTTATCAGACTTTCCCTCCTGAAAATCGATTTTTGAGTGGTGTTACATGAAAACTAAGACAACTGGACCTAAAAAATCAGATGGAAGTAATATGGAGAGATGGTGCTAAAATAGCTTTAAAAAACTAAGATATTTATGACTATATTGGTTCCTTTTCTCTCTTAGGCCTGGCTTCTTTATTTTTCCTTTGCTTTTGTGAGGGATACAAGATCCATGAATAAATCTCTTTTTGTTTCTTGGTGTAGACAGAGTTGATATGTAATGCTTTCAAAATTTATTTTTGAAAAATTCTGCTGGTTAATACACTTATGAAGAACATTATCATTGAAAACATATTGGAAACTATTTACTAGCATAAATGAAATATTGAAAATCAAATATTTTCCCACTATCTTAGGAAGATCTACTAACACTTTGTGTTGCAATGTAATTGTTGGGAACTGACCTGGCTGGTTTCAGGAGCTGTAACCCCCCCCACCCATGGCTAAGGCTGAGTGAGAGACCTTCAGATCATAAGCCACTAAGGAGACAAAACTTACCTCCCTGGCAAGAGTGGTGCTTCTGCTCCTTTTTCCATAACTGGCCGCTGATGCTTGATCATTTAGCCAATGACGGGTAAAGTTATCCAAGGGGGGAATGACCTATGACAGGCATGATCACATGGAGGCCCCAGGGAAGGACTTGGGGGGCTATGGAGAAAGGGGGCGATGGACCCTCACCCCTCGGCTTTGACAAAGCCTGAGTCCTCATTCTGTCTGCGAGAAGTCTCCTAATCTCTTGGCTACCTTGCTTCCTCTACCTGACTTAAGCCAGAAACAATGACAGAGGATGGTGCAGCCCTGTGCTTGAAAGGGCATACTCCCCAGGTGATCAGGCCTAAGAAAGAATACATAAACTCCTGTGAAACCTGCTTTGGTAAGAATGCTGTTAATTAAATGATAAAGGTCTGAGCAGGAAATGAATTTGTTTCCCAAAGTTTTGTAGCCCTTTAGCTAACAGACCCTGACTCAGAATAGGCCCTCAGAGTTCTTTGTTATCTATTGTTTAATCCTTACTGCATGACAATGATTAATGAATTTTACCTGTATTCCTGTGCAAATTGAAACCCAATAAAAGCTTGTCTGGGCGAGGGTTGGTGCGCTCTCCCCTTGAGAGAGTTGCCAGGTTGCCCCTTTTCCTCCACAGGACTCAGTAGTCTATGTGAATTTGTCTCATGTCTCAACCATAATACCACAGACACTGTGGGCCAGTGTCCATGTCATGTAATAGTGCTATATTTTACTTAATATGTCATAAAAATGTTCTAAGATATTTCTCTTAATAAATATAATGTTAAAGGTTGCTTATAGTCTGCTGTTAATATAGGCCATAATTTAGTTTTTTCATTATTGTTGGATATGTAGGATATTTCCAGTTTTTGCTATTATAAATAATGCTACAATGAACTCTCCATGCTTATAGTTCTGTATTCATTGTGAAGCTTTTGTTGATTGATCCTAACTCCATTTATTACTCCTTTGTTTCTAGTCTCCTTCCATGTAGAAGTGGTCATGTTACTTACTTCTGAAGAGTGAAATTAAGCAGAAAATATTGTGTGAGACTTGTGTGAAAAATTTTTTAAAAGGTCAGAGTTCTGTTGATATACACCTTATTTACCAAAACACATGATGATGATGATGATGATGATGATGATGATGATGATGATGATAGTGATGAAAGGGTGGAGGGCTTTCCTCTGCTACTTCCATTGTGCTGCAATTACTCTTATAACACTGTCCTCTACATGAATTCTCCCAGCTACCTTCTCTTCTCCTTGAATAACTGCTAGACGTTCTTGACCTTATCTCTAGGTTACAGAGTCGATGATTTCACCAGCCACATTTTACTTTTCTGTTATGCAAAATAGGAGTCACCTACATTGCATTCTCAATATCTTAACTTCAAGTCTACACAACAGAAGGAGGAAAGATTAGAATGTGTAAACAATCAGTGTAGTTTAGTGGATCACAGTGAAGGGGACCAACGTTTGGACAACCTGAAGCTGCCTTTTTGGATACTGATTTTAAACTGGTTATTAAGAAGCAAGATTCAGAAAGAATGCTTGACCATGCTGGCTGAGGCATATGCACCGAATGCTGGGAATATAAAAACAAAATCTTTTCTCAACCCAGAAATCCTCTCCACAAAGGTAAAAACAGAAAGGAAACACTGTTGTTATTGAATAAGCATTAAAATCAAAAATGTGAGGCATATCACAGGCAGTCCACTGAGAGATTGCAAAAGCAGAAAGCTTGCCCCTTCGTATAGAGAAGTACACATAACCCATTATATGAAGGCTTCCAAAATGCAGCTGTGCCTCATTTTATTGCGCTTCCCTTCATTTTGCTTTGTGGATAAATTGTGGGTTTTACAAATTGAAGGTTTGTGACAAGCCTGCATCAAGCAACTCTGTCAGTGCCACTTTTCTAGTAGCATTCACCCACTTCATGTCCCTGTCACATTTTGGTAATTCTCTCAGCATTTCAAAATGTTTTATTATTATTATATTTGTTATGGTGATCTGTGATCAGTTATTTTTCGCATTGCTCACTGTTGTAATTGTTCTGGGGAGACAGAAACTGTGCTCATAAAAAACAATAAACTTTATTGATAAAGAAAAAAAAAGAAGAAACATTTGACTCTCCCTACTTTCCTGACCAAGAAATTCAGGTGGAATAATGTGCTGCAGAAAAACAAAAATCTTAACATATTTACTTTAGCTTAATTTTAAAAAGCAAGCAGGATCAAGTTTATTTGATAACCCCTGTGTGTCATTGGTTTCTGGATTGCCTAGCAAACATTTATCTTCCATGTGTGCTCTGCTCCTCCTTAAAATCCACAAATTGCCCATTCTCACTTTTGAAATCTATTATTTTGTCCCTCTTACTCCTTTGTCCAAAACAACATATATACCAAATTTTCCCTCACTGTCTCTAAAATTTTCATGCTTATATGAATTCCCCATGCACATGCATTAAAATTGATTTTCTTCTGTTAATCTCCCTGTTAATTTGATGATTAGCCCTCTGTGAGAAGTTAGAGGAGGGGGGAAATATATTAATTTTTTTTACCTCCCACAACAGCATGTTTTCGGGAGGCAGATGGTTTTTTATCCTAACTCTGTCATCAGCAATTTTATTAAACTTTCTGTTCCTCAGTTTCCTCATCTACAAATTGGGAAAAATAATAGTAGTCACCTCCCAGGGTTGTTATGAGGATTAAAAAAACATGAATGTTTGTAAAATCTTACATCTGTTCCTGCTTCATCTATCATCCCTACATAAAAAAAATTAATGGTGACAACTTTAAAAAGTGATAGCATTACTGTGTTGAAGTCTAGTGTTTATTGATCAACTACTTGAAATATCTTCTATTCATTAATTCAATAAGCTTTTATTGGTTTGTACTTGCTATGTGTGAGACACAGAGAAAATACAAGGAATGAAGATGGATCATATTTAGCTTTAATAGTTTCTGCCCAGATACTTGAAAAAATTTCAGACTTTAGTGGTAAGGCTTATATTGTTGAAGATCATGAATCACAGTGAATATGGATAACTAACTTTTCAAGTAATTAATAAAATTACCTAAATATGCAACAAGTAGTACCTAAAATGTTTGTATGCTCTACCCATGGAATAGACCAAAATAGAAAGTTTATCATTGTCTTCTACATTTAATTTTTTTCTTTATGCTGAGGAAATATTATATTTAAAAGAATTAATATCCTTTCAGAAGTTCAAAAGTAAATGTGCAAATAAGGAGACCAAAAATAGAAATATAAGCATGCCATCTGCTTATATCTTTTTAAAAATTTTATTGTTGTTCATGTACAGTTGTCTGCATTTTCCTCCCACCCTTCCCCCCGCCCCCAGCCACACCCACCTCCCTCTCCTGATTCCACCCCCTTGTTTTTGTCCATGTGACCTTTATAGTTGTTCCTGAAAACCCTTCCCCCTTTCCCCCCATTATCGCCTTCTACCTACCCTTGGGTTACTGTCGCTACCCAGAGCAATTTATAGATTCAACACAATCCCTATAAAAGTACCAATGACATATTTAACAGATATAGAACAAACATTTCAAAAATTTATATGGAACCATAAACGAGCCTGAGTAGCTGCAACAACTTTAAGAAAGAAGAACAAAGTAGGAGGAATCACAATACCTGATATCAAACTCTATTACAAGGTCACTGTAATCAAAAAAGCCTGGTACTGGCATAAGAACCGATACATAGACCAATGGAACAGAATAGAGAGCCCAGAAATAAACCCAAGTCTCTATGGTCAATTAATATTCAACAAAGTGGGTAGAAGCATAAAATGGAGTAAATATAGCCTCTTAAACAAATGATGTTGGGAGATCTGGACAGCTACATGCTCACAGCTACTTTGTGAGGGTTTCTCAGACTTAAAAAATGTGTATTTCTTAAAACTCCCCCAAAAGCACAATTTTAAAATAAACCAGTTTGGAATAGTCCAAAGGAAATTAATCTGTCTCCTCTTTCATTTAAAAAACAACATGACAAGATACCTGTATCCTGAAATCATTTTTTATTAAACTGAAAGATTTAATGAGTCACATACTCTGAGTCTAAATGACTCATTTGTCTTATGTTTTACTTGGATTCAGAAATAAAAATGTACTAGTACCTACATATGGTTACCTTTCATTGTTGGGACATAACAGGTCAATTGTGAATATTTTTTGCAGGAAGAAATTGATAAGCACACAAACCATTTAAGACAACCTTTAAAAAATATCTCCCCTCTTTTGCACGTTTAATTTGTTGACTTTGTTCTGGCTTCTCACTTGCTTGCAGGTTTTCTAAATACCAAATTCAGAGGTGAAACCTCACTGGGTCACTGCAAAGCTGTAAAGCAATGAAACAGAGGCAATGTCCTTTAGTTACTTAACAGAAAGAGTCCACCCACTGCTAACTCTACGGAGTAAACACGAAGAATTGCAACTGAGAAAGATTGGCTACTTTTTTTAGTGAGTTAATCTTTATCTGGTTTCTCATAGTTTAGTGCTTTTTAAATTTTCTTGGAATGTTATTATAATGATAGTAACATTTTTATGTTTAAAGTTGTTCCAATTATTTCCCCCTTCACACCATTCTGCCCAGCCCACCTCCCAATTCCATAGCAAATACCCACCTCTTTGTTCATGTCAGTGGGATCTTCATATATGTTCTTTAACTAACCACTTAACCTTCTTTTAGTTAGTGGCCCCCTATATTCTCCCCTCTTACTGCTGTCAGTCTATTCTGTGATTCTATGCCTCTGAATCTATTCTGCTCATTAGGTTTTTTTCATTTATTAGATTACTCTTATAAGTAAGATTATGTAGTATTTGTCTTTCACTGACTGGATTATTTCACTTAGCATAATAGTTTCCAGTTCCATCTATGCTGTCATGAAATGTAGGAATTCTTTCTTTCTGCTGTGTAGTATTTCATAGTGTAAATATAACACAGTTGTTTAATCTACTAATCCAATGATGGGCACTTAGGCTGTTTCCAACTCTTGACTTTTAAATAGAACTGCTATAAACATAGGGGTGCATATGGTAAGTTCTCTTGAATGGGTGTTTTGGGATTGTTAAGATATATTCCCAGTAGCGGAATTGCTGGATCAAAAGGTAGTTCAATTTTTAATGTGCTGAGGAAATTCCATACTGTTTTTCATAATGGTTGCACCAGTCTGGATTCCCACCAACAGTGCACTAGGGTTCTATTCTCTCCACATCCCCACCAGTTTGTTGATATATTAATGATGGCAATTTTTGGCAGGTGTGAGATGGTATCTCATTGTGGTTTTAATTTGCATCTCTCAGATGAATAGTGATGTTGAGCATTCTTTTCATATGTTTATTCACCTCTTATAGGTGAATAAACCTATAGAAGTGAATAATGTTTTTCATGTCTATATCCTCCTTGGAGAAATGCTTATTTAAATACTTTGCCCACTTTTTAATTAGATTCTTTGTATTCCCGGTGTTGAGTCTTATGAGCTCTTTAGATATTTTGTAGATTAAACCCTTGTTTGACGTATCATTGGCAAATACGTTCTCCCATGTTTTCCTTTTCATTTTAATGATGGTTTCTCTAGGCATACAGAAGCTTTTTAATTTGATGTAGTCCCATTTGTTTATTTTTTTCTTTGCCCTAGGATATACATTGGCAAAAATATTGCTGTGCAAGATAACTAAAATTTTACTTCCTGTTTTCCACTTGGGTTCTGTTTATAATATCACCACGAATTAAAATTTTGTATCCACTTGAGTTTATTCTGGTGTATGGTGGAATTTGGTGGCCTAATTTCATTTTTTTGCATGTACCAGTTCAGTTGTTCTAATGAAATATATTGAAGAGACTGTTTTTATTCCATTGTATGTACATGCCCCCTTTGTCAAATAGTAATTGACTATAGAGACATAGGTTTATTTCTAAGCTCTCTATTCTGTTCCATTGATCTATCTGTCTGTTCTTATGCCAGTACCAGACTGTTTTTATTACAGTGGCCTTGCAACAGCGTTTGATATAAGGTATGTTGATCCTTCCTACTTTGTTTTTCTTTCTCAAAATTGCTGAGGCTATTTGGGATAGTATGTGGTTACATATACATTTTTGAAATATTTGTTTCATATTTGTCAAATATGTCTTTGGTATTTTAATAAAAATTGCATTGAATGTATAAATTATTTTGGGTATTATGGACATTTTAATGATGTTCATTCTTCCAATCCATGCTCACAGTATATACTTCCATTTATTTGTGCCTTCCTTAATTTCTTTCTTTAGTATTGTGTAGTTTTCTGTGTACAGATCTTTTACCTCCTTGATTACATTTCTGCCTAGGTAATTTTATTTTATTTTTGGTGTAGTAAATGTTTTTCCTTAATTTCTGTTACTGCTATTTTACTGTTGGTGTACTAAAATGCCTTTGACTTCTGAATATTGTCTTTGTATCCTGCTGTTTTGCCAAAATCACTCATGAGTTCAAGTAGTTTTTTGGTGGAGTCTGTAGGATTTCTTATGTACACAATCATATCATCAGCAAACAGTGACAGTTTTATTTCTTTCCAATTTCGATACCTTTTATTTCTTCTTCTTTTCTGATCTCTGTGGCTAGAACTTCCAACACTACATTGAATAAAAGTGAATGTGGATATCCTTGTCTTGATCCTGATCTCAGGGGGAAAATTTTAGTTTTTGCCCATTGAGTATAATGTTGACTGTAGGTTTCTCACATATGACTTTTATTATTTTAAAGTATACTCCCTCTACTCCCACTTTATTGAGTGTTTTATCATAAATGAGTACTATGTCAAATTCTTGTTCAGCATCTATTGATATGTTCATGTGATCTTTGTATTTCATTTTTATGCAATATATTATGTTTATTGATTTGTAAATATTATACCATCCTTGCATCCTTCAGATGAATCTCACTTGGTCATAGTGTGTGATTTTTTCATGTATTGCCAGATCCAGTTTACCAATGTTTTGTTGAAGATTGTAGCATCTATGTTCATCGGCAACATTGGCTTTTAGTTTTCTTTCTTTGTTGCATATTTACCTGGTTTTGAAATTAGGATACTAGTAGCCTCATAAAAAGTGTTTGGGAGTCTTCAATCTTCTTCAACATTTTGGAATAGTTTGAGAAGAATGGGCGTTAGCTCTTCACTAAATATTTGGTAAAATTCTCCTGTGAAGACATCATATACAGGGCTTTTGTGTGCCAGAAGTTTTTTGATTACTTCTTCCATTTTACTAGCTGTTATTTGTCTAGTCAAGTTTTATCCTTCTTGATTCAGTTTTATGAAATTATATGTTTCTAGAAATTTGCACTACAAACAGCAAATCAGACAATATTGATAAAGCTGTAAAGAGATTAAAACTATTGTAAGAAAAGATAAAAATGAGATGACTAACTGAAAGAAAAGATATTTTGCAAGGGTGGAGGGAGGGACGACAATAAGAGTAAGGAAGAGAGACAAGGCAAAGTGGGAAAGAAAATGAGATTTACTTTGTAACTAAAAAAGGCGGAGGAAAGGTGGAATAGAGTAAGGGAGGAGTAGTGCACTAGGTTAAAAGCAAAATTTAAAGAATACACACACGCACACATACAAAAGTGAATGTCGACATCCTTGTCTTGATCCTGATCATGGAGGGGGGGTAGAGAGAACAGACAACCACAAGATATATATATATGGACATGCAGAAAAAGCTCCACCACAGAAATATCAATAACCAATAAGCAAACATTTATATAGGTAGATGGGAATAAGAGGGCAAAAAGAAAGACAGAAGAGCTTAAGAGATGTCTAGAGGAAAGAGAAGTTATTTTGAGAGGATAGAAGGGGAAGGAGTACTAAGAGTGCAGGATGAAAACCCAGCTAAGACAGGGATAACCAATGTTTAAAATAAATTAAAAAAAAAGAAATGGCATGAGGAAAGCAAAATGGAGTAGGAGAAGGGAACAGTGGAATTTGAGATCTGAAATACAAAAAAGAGTGGCTATCTAGAAATAAGATTGAAGAACTGTAACAACAAGCATGTTATCCACAACCTACGAGCAAAATTTGATAAAGGTGGAGAGAGAATAAGGGTATTTAAGAACAGGATAAAGGATCTGGGGTGAGGGGTAAATACAGACAACTGTAATTAAACAACAATAATATAATTTTTAAAAATATGAAAAGAAGAGATTTGAGATGACTAATGACAATCACAAATGGTTTGAGAGGCTGGAGGAGGAGCAATAGTTAGAGTTCAGATGGTACAATCATAGCAAGAGAGAAAATAGAATTTAAAACAAAAATGTGAAGAGGCAGGAAGGAAGTAGTGTGGAGTAAGAGAAGGGAAGAGAAATATATGAGATTTGAAATAAACTACATATTGTAAAACCTGGTGCCATCTTATGCCCAAACTTGAAGGATATGAAATGAATGTTAAACAGCTATGCAGGAGAGGAGATAGCTCCTTGTTGCACCTGTTTCTATTTTCTCTGTTGTGCTGAGTTTAGTAAATCAAGTCCCAAGGATCTGTGTGAAATGTAGTGTCTGGGGAGTAGTGTCTGGTGAAGAGTCCTATTAGTGTTTTTCCCTCTTCCCTTTGAAGAAATGCATGCAGTAGGAAACTCCTGAGCTTGCCTTAGCCAATCTGTGGAGCCCTTAATCCTGCAGGTGGGGGTTGGTTCACCTGTCTGTGAAAGGCTCTGGCTGACTGCAGCAACTCAAAGGCTTTCATCTCCTGCCTTCCAGACCCAACCTGCCACTCTCACAGGTTAGACCTGAATTCACCACTTTGACTTTCCCTCTACAGACGAGCCATGCTGGGTTGGGTCCTCCCATTCCTTCAGTGTATTCTCTGCCTCTGAGTTTTTGGTTAGCAAAGCTGTTGCAACCTCACAACCCCTCCACATGCACTGGGATGGGAGGTCTGATCCCTGAGAATCCTCGGGACTTGCCTCAGCTCCCCTTTTAAGAGAGTTTCTGTATGGCCCCCACACTGTAGGCCAGGTTGATGGTGGTCCTGTTCTCCACGCACTCTCTCTCCCTTAGAAACACAGTCTTTCAAGGTTAGGGCTGGCCACCTCCTTTCAGAGACTCCAACAGTTTTAGATAGAATTTCTCTCCAAGTATTTTCCATAGGGCATTGGGAAAAGCCCCATAGCCACATTATAACACAAGGCGGTGGTGGCATGCTGACCCCACTCCCTCCAGAGATCTTCAACCTTGGGCCTGACTGCTCCCCTCATGCTGTTTCTGGACCTAAACCTCCCAGGACTTCTCTAATCTCCCAGGTAGCTCATGGGTCCTGAGCTGATCTACAGCTGCCCTGACTCTGTGCAGGCAGCAGAGCTAGGCTGGGCAGTGGTAGTGATACAAGTAGAAAGCCGAGGCCATTGTTCCCCTGGAGTACCCTGGTTCCTGCATCCTCCTGGGCATCCCCCACAGTCTAGCCCACATATGTGCTCACTCACAAATGCTTTCACTCACTCTCCACTCTGTGTTATGACTTCATATCTGATCCAGTACTGGCAGCAGATGAAGGGAGCTTCCGGCTAGCTATTCTGTCCCCATTTTGGATCTCTCTTTTTTTTTTTTTACCAGTAAAGCGAAAAGTGTGTCAGATTGCTTTGCTTTATTTTTTTATTCATAGATCATTTGATACTTTAAAATTTGTATTTTTGTTCAAGTAAAAGTAATTATGTTTATAATGACTTTGTGTATGATCTTGGTCCTCTATTTTTTCAAATTGTATATGTTAGTTTTATACTAGAAGCGATGATAAAATTAATATATATCTTTTTCCTCCTCATTTCCTCTTCACCCTCTCAGCAATACATTTTAGTTAGTAATGTTATGTTTTTAGCACTTTCTTATGTAGTGTTTGACAGGCTTATTCAACTATTTCTGGCATATCATGAGGAACGGTGGGAGTGGTTTATCCTAGGTATAGCAATAAGGGAATATATTGTCTATAAGGAATTTAAAAACAATGAAAAAAGTGACAACATGTCCACTTTTCATTATTGCCATGCACCAGAAATTCTAATCTATGTCAATGATAAAATACTCCTTCCTTCAGAGGCATACATGGTCACTCTAGATATTCACCCCTCACTCCTTGGTGTACAACTTTATTCTATTACTTGCTTGCCAAATTTTAAATTATTTATGTTTGCTTCTTTTTAAAATTTTACCCTTTGTAGATATCACACAAGTCTAAAACTCATACTGTTAAATAATTATTTAAAAAACAGCCCTGGCTGTTGTAGCTCAGTGGATTGAGTGTGGGCCCGTGAACCAAGGGTCACCGTTTTGATTCCCAGTCCAAGAACATGCCTGGGTTGCAGGCCAGGTCCCCAGTTTGGGGTGCCTGAGAGACAACCACACATTGATGTTTCTCTCCCTTTCTTTCTCTTTCCTTTCTTTCTCTAAAAAACAAACAAACAAACAAATAAATAAAATCTGCAAAAAAACAACCAGGATGAAGCCCCTGATCCAGAGCTCAAAATAAAAAGCACAAAGAAATGGAGGTGGTAGGCTGAGGGGTATTCCTCCAACATCACCAAAACCCAGAAAATCAGGATATTAAGCTCCTTCATGGGCCAACCAGGGTGTGGACCCTTCTGTTAACTCTCAGATGCCTCTGACTGCATTGCTTGGTGTCAGGAACAAGCAAGGGGCTGGTGGGAACAGCCACCTGAGTTCAGACATAGATATAATGGGAAGGACAGGTATTCTCCAGCTGCAGATAGGATCACAGAGTTCTGCTATGGTAGGTGAAGACAAGGGAGGGGCTGGGAAGACATATTGCAGCAATGTGGAACTGTTTCCCCAGGGATTCTACTTTGCCTGGACAGGGCAGGCACTCATACATTGGGGGTACTCCTGGTGATCTGAGGCTTCTAGCCCACCAGCTTAGACTTGAGGCCTTCCTTGAAGGCCATGTCTCCAGTACACTTGTTGATTTTCTGCCTCTTGAAGACCCAGATTTCTTGTGCTACCTGCTGGCTGAGTCTGATATCATGGCTGACCAGCATCATACCACATTCAAACACATTGATAGCATCTGCCAGGATGTTGATGGTCTTAATATCCAGGTGACTGTGGGCTTGTCCAGGAACAGTATGTGGGGTTCTACCTAGCCAGCCAGGCCAGACACACTCGGCACTTCTGCCCATCAGACAAGTTCCCGATCAGGCTCAACTGCTGTTTCCTAGTGTGACCATATTGCCCAATGATCTTTCTCATTTATTCTTTCTCCTTAATCTCTGCATAGCACTTCATTGTGTACTCCAAAGACAAGAGGTCTAAGTCAAGGGGCTCTTTTAAATGCTGATGACCTTGATGTGAGAGTATTTTTTGTATCATCCTGTCTGTTGGTAGTGGCTCTCAAATTAGCAGCTTCAGAAGAGATGACTTCTCCGCTCCATTGGACCCTACTTTTATTTAAAAATAAAACTTGACATAAACTACTTTTATGTCAAGATCAATATCAAATTCTAGAATGTTGTAGATGTGAGGCTGATCTTTTGTATACTTGAAGCTGTCATTCTGCTCCATAATGACAGGTGGAATCTTACCCCATAGTGGGAAGTAAAATGATAGTATCTTGTCACTCACAACCTTGTCATTCCTGATGCCAGCATTTTCTGTATTCTC
This sequence comes from Carollia perspicillata, assembly GCA_004027735.1. NCBI lineage: Eukaryota > Metazoa > Chordata > Mammalia > Chiroptera > Phyllostomidae > Carollia > Carollia perspicillata. The sequence goes on along the minus strand of PVKM010000499.1, from coordinate 5,988 downwards.
CTTGCTCTGGTCAAGCAGGTTAATCTCAGCACTACCATGACTGAACCTAGCAATGTAGCTCTTCATATGAGCAATCCGATCTTGCTTCCACTGAAATCTCTTCAGCACCCACATAATAGTTCAGTTTCTTGTTGTGCATGTGAATGATGTTGGTGCAGACACAATTCAGAAAGTCCTGCGAATGGCAGATGAGGACCAGGGTGCACTTAAAAGCTTTCAGATTCTCTTCCAATCACCCACGAGAATTGAGGTCCAGGTGGTGGGCAGGCTCATCCAGGAGCAGCCTAAAAAGCTGAATGAAGAGGGCTCTGGTGATGCACCCCTCATCTTCCAGCTCCCACTGAAATCTTTTACTTTCTTGTGCTGCATGACAAGAGTGAAACCCAGTCTTTGTAGGATCCATGAGGCTTCATGTCCATCTTTTCAGCATCCAGTTCCTCCAGAGGCTCATAGAGTTCCATGAGCTTTTCACACTTTGCATCCTTGTGAACCAGCCTCTCAACCTCCCTCTGCAGCATGGCCCACTCTGTGTTGACTCCCATCACACAATGCGATGGTGTCTTGTCACTAGGGGGCATCTCCCAGGTCAGATGGTAGATGTTGATATTCTCAGGGACGGGCAATGAACATTTCCCAATAACAGAAAACAGTATGGACATTCTAATTCCATTTAAACCAATGAGGCCATAATACAGTTCAACTTTAATTCCGTATTGGTATTACAGAGCACCTCTTGACTATGAAAGGTGAGGGAGAGGTTGAGACTGTGAATGCCAGTCCTATTGGGGTGAGATACAAGGATGCCAGTGACTGCTCAAAACAGAGGCATTCTTCATCTCTAAGTTTTCTCGTTCCTAGCTCAGAAAATCTACTTCTTTAGTCTCTTAGCCATTGACCTTATTTTTGCCTCTTCCACTTGTGGTTTTGTGACAGCATTTCCATTTTCTTCAAGTCTCTTTCTGGCACAACCACTGTGTGCTGTGACAGCTTCCTTGTTTTTGGATGCTTTCTTCTTGACCAGGTGAGAGGGCATGGTAATGCACCACATTAGTAGATGTGGTAGACTTCTACATCTGGTAGAGTTCTTTCAGGGAGCTGAGCCTCACTATTTGACCTTTGTCACAACAGCTACTCCTTAGACCCCTCCTTTCTTTCCAACTTATTTTAGGTGATATTGACTCCTAGCTGTTAAAGATAAGGTACTCAGTAAAGCTTTTCTGCCTCCTGTCTCTTTGTTTGGTCTCTGATTCTTTTACTTATGTTCTATTCTTTCATCATTATTAGGACATGTATAATTTTGTGTTTGATCTTTGTGATTCGCCCTATGTTTTTTTTTTTTGTCTTATGTATACTGTTAAATATTTTCAATGCTTACCCTTTGTTGTAGTTTCTCCAGTCATCTCTTGGTTGACTTGGGTTATGGTCTCATTACATTTCCTCAGAAAAACTAATACATACTATTTCCTTACCTCTTCCATATTTGTTAGTTTTCATCCATAGAATTTACTTTTGAAGGTCAGTTTAAATGGCTTAAAAATAATGGATTCACTGTTTCACTTAGGAATAACAGATTTAGACTTTCAAGAGCTTCAGGTGCTGCAAATAACTGTGTATGAAATGTTTAATGATATGAAAGATCATATATAACTGAGCAAACAATAAAATACTATAAAAATGGCCAGTGACATTTGCTAAATTGCCAGATATAACATTTAGAAATGACAAAATAGCTAAGAAATTACTGAATAGTTTTTGGACTGAGAAACAGTACTTTAAAACAGTGACTGAGATGATATTACTCCTAGTGAGTTGAGAGACACAATGAGATTTAGAAACACATAGAATAAAAGGAGAAAGTCTAATACAAATAAGTATACCAGAAAAGAAAATAATATGGACAATAGAGAAGAATTTTAGTTAAAGAGAGAATGGATGAAAATATTCCAGAACTAATTAAAAAAAAAAAACCTTGAATCCACAGATATGAGATCTGAGATACCAAGCAAGATTTTTTTTTAATCCACACTTAGGGATATTGTAGTGCATCTGCAAAACATCAAAGTCAGAAATATTTACAAAAATCCAGGGGAAGAAGAATCACCAACAAAGGAATGATAATGAAGATAATAGCAGACTTCTTCTTCTTTTTTGAGACTTCTTAAGTATAACAATGCAATCCAAGAGAATGGAATAATGCAGGGTCCAGCACAAATAACACCTCTTTTTATTACAAAACCTTTTATTACAAAATCATAAAAATGTAATTCTGTAGCATAACAATATCACACTCAAGCACATCATATGACATTTTAGGTTAAATGTTCAAATTAAAAGCATAAATTATTACACCTATTTTATTAACTTACCAAACACACTCAAGCAGGTGTTACTTCTGCCAGACCGTGTATTTTAAAACTGCTGTGAAAGTCATTGTTTATCTACAATGGTGTACCCAGAAAACTATTTTTAAATAATAAGGATGGGAGAAACTTCATTTTGAAATAAACCAAAAATGATATAGTTCATCACTAACAGTCTATTAACAAAAGAACTTCTGAAGGATGGCTTTCAGACAGCAAGAAAGTGACCGGAGAAGTAATTTTTAATATGAAAACATGAATGGAAGGCAAAGAATACAATGGCAAATAGGTATATAAGCAGATGTCCTTATAAAATAATAACAAATTATTATTAACAAAATGTGTGGAATGAAAAACAATATTGTGGAAATCAGAAGGGGGTGATTGGGGTTAAAATGTTCAGATGTCCTTGAAAGATTGATATTGATTTGTTCTATTCTTTTTAAAGCTTATTACAAGAAGGGGAAATATAAAGCTTATAGAAACAAGTTCAAGTTCAAATATATCATTAAGTCAGTAAATGTTATTGAATTAAACTCACTAATTAAAGGACTGAGTGGTAAAAAACTACTATTTACAAGGTATACATTAATACATAAAAACATGGAAACTTTAAAAGTTAAAGTTTGAAAAATGCATACCAGATAAATACAAAGATGTACTAACATATTTTAAATGAGGTTGGCATGGCTATATTAATGCCAAACAAAAGATACTCTAGGATAACATATTATTGGAGTTAAAGAGGATCACTAGATGATATTAAGATATATTATGCATATGTAACTAACAAAATAGCTTCAAGATTTACAAAGCAAAAATGGATGCAACTTCAGGATGAAATATTCAAATCTATCATTATCGTGCAAGGTTTCAACAAACTTTTCACAATTGGTATGTTAAGGAGACAGAGTTTAATAAAACTATAGAAGATTTAGACAATATAATTAGTACATTTCATTTAATGGACATATATAGAGAAAATCCTGAACTGGACGGTTAGAAGATATTATGCCTTTTCTTCATAAGACACATTCATGAAAGCTTAATACATATTAAATATAAAGAAGCTATCAAAATTTTCAGAGAATTGATATCATGCAGATTAATTTCCAATGATAATACAATTAAGTTGGAGTGTCAATAACAAAAAGAAAAAGAAAGGACACTGATAGTTTCAGAAATGAAAAATGCATGTCCAAATCACCCATAGGACAAATAAGAAATTATAATGAAAAAATTTTAAATGCTTAGAAATAAATTATAGTAAAAAATAGTAAAATAAAACCTTTTAAATGCAGCAAAGATGGCATCTTGTTCTCAGGCTCTCAAACTAAATTTCAAGGACTTCATGCTTATTACTGCCTCCAAGCCCTTGCTAGTGCTAATTGCTCCCTCTCCCAGAAAATATTTTTCTGTTCAAGTTTTCTAAAATTCACCTTCAGTTTCACCTCATTTGTGAAACTTTAGTATCCACTTGTTTGCTAATTGTTTCTCATTTAGTTTTGCATTCCAAACTAGATAGTAGTTTTTGAGTGGGCAGGGACCTAATCTTAACTCTGCTTCTGCTTTGCATTTTCTCATAGCACAGTATAAAGCAACATTCCCTCCTTTCTCCCTGCCTATTTGTGCTCAAATAATGCTTTTGAAATTGAGAACAGGCTGACAGTGACCAGAGGGGAGAGGGGGAGGGATAATGGAGGAAAAGGGTGAAGGGTTTTCAGGAACAGTTATAAAGGACACATGGACAATAACAAGGGAGGGTGGAAATGGGGGAAGGAGGTAGGGTGGACTGGGGTGGTGGGAAGGGCTGGGGTAGTGGGGAGGAGTGGGAGCGAAATGCAGAAAACTGTACTTGAACAACAATAAAAAATAATAAGCAGATATATTATGAAGAAACGATGCCTTTGAATGATTTATAAAATCATTTAACACACTGCAATGAACTATAATTACAGCAATTGTTTAGAACAGTATAGCATGAAAGTATGTTCCTGTGATAGCTCACTTGCTTTCTATCTTGCTTTATTCTTCTTCAAGACTTCATTTATAAAATGGAAGACTATTCATTTCTTAAAATCAAGGTCTTAATTTGAACACAACACCTGTATCTCTTGCTAAATATATCATTACCAAGTTTAACTTTCTTTTCAGGGGGGTGAAAATATGCTTAACATGAAAGTAGCAATAAGAAATATATAACCAGAATCAGAATAAGCAAAACTAAGTCTTTAATCAGTTAACATTTTACACATTTTTGTAATTTCATTTTGTATACTAATAATAGACCAAAACACTAGACAGGTGGAAGTGCTTGAGGGCCATTGAACATTTAATTTTCTTAAAGTAGCACAATTACAGAAACACCTGCATTAAATAACCAAGTGCTGATTTTCTATGAAAATATTCAGAGTGTTTAACAATGCTCCAAAATCATGATTTGCTTTGATAGACTTGGTGGACTTACAATGAGTAAATGACAGTTTATTGTCAGTTAGATTATTATACTTTATAAATTAATTGAAACTATCCATATATATACCTACTAAGTACATTATGGAAGGAGTAATACATGCAGAGTGAGACAACTTCAAAAATATTCTGTTTGCTCTTTGATATCACAGCAGAATGAGAAACAGAACAAAACCTTAGTCTCTCTTCTTCATCTCTTTAGAGGTTTTGTCTTTGTTTTTTTTTAATTGGGCTTTTGTAACCCTACCCAAAAGGTGATACAAAATAACTAAAATTAATTATAGGGAGCTACTGATACATTTTGGATGTTGATAAAACAAAAAATTAGGAATGCAATCATGTCAGCCTATAGCTTGTAATATATATTTAAGGGAAAGAGAGGGATTAATACTTTCTAGATGGGGAAAGATAAAAATGAATGAGAAAAGAAAAAGCACATTAATGTTTTTTCTTTCTTTCTTTTTTTATTGATTATGCTATTACAGTTGTTCCAATTTTTCCACCTTTGCCACATTCCACCTAGCACCCCCACTCCCTCCAGCTATCACCCTTCCTTTGTTCACAGCCATGGGTTGTATAAGTTCTCTGACAACTCCATTGCCAATACTTGCTCTTAACATCCCCCTGCCTATTCTGTAACTACCAATTTGTACTTCTTAACCCCTTCACCTATTCCCCCCATTCCCCCAGACTTCTCTCTCAACTGGCCACCATTGGAATGTTCTCCATATCTAATATTCTGTTTCTGTTTTCCTTTTTTGCTTGTGAGTTTTTTATATTCAGTTGTTGATAGTTATGTATTTATTAACATTTTAATGGTCATAGTTTTGACCTTTTTTTCTTAAATAAGTCCTTTTAATATTCCATATAATTGTTTGGTGATGATGAACTTCTTTAGCTTTACCTTGTCTGAGAAGCACTTTATCTACCCTTCAATTCTATTTTTTGTTGTTGTTGTTTTGTTTTTTTGTTTTGTTTTTTTAATAACTTTTTTATTGATTATGCCATTACAGTTCTCCCATTGCCCCCTTCATTCCCCTCCACCCTGCACACCCCCTCCCACCCACACTCCCCCTCTTTAGTTCTTGTCCATGTATCATAAGTTCTTTAGCTTCTACATTTCCCACACTACTCTTGCCCTCTCCCTGTCTATTTT
>PVKM010000498.1:0-105217 GCA_004027735.1 Carollia perspicillata | reverse complement strand
AAAAAAAGGTGGATCGCATGTCCTGGAGAGCCCATGCTGAGAATTTATTGGTCACAGCTCAAAAAGGCCAAGAAATTTAATGATTTGTCCTTGGTATCATCTCTGTTCTTAGTACAAGACCCAGGACTACTTGTTCATTGACCTTTTATCACAGGACAGTTCAATGAACAAAAATTGTGAAATGGTTTTCAATGGCTGCAAAACGAATTCCAGTTGAATATAACAAATACCTGAATGCCCCATGGGTGCCAGGCATTGTGCTAGGAAACAGTGTTTATCGGGCATAAGTTATCACCTTAATGTCTGAGGAACTTCCATGCAGTTCTAAATGAAAAACAAAATTATTTTCATGTTTTTCTCATCTTCATAACTTAAATAATATATCTGTATGGGAGCGTTGTCTTAATTTTCAAATTCTAAACTAAATATTTGATCAAAGTAAAAATGCTGTTAAATTCCAAAAAACACAAATATATGTTAATAAAAATATTAATTTTATGGAATATACATTAAAGCCACTACCATTTTTTTTTCTCAAACCCGTCTTATTGCCCTGGCTGGTGTGACTCAGTGGATTTAGCGCAGGCCTGCGAAACAAAGGATTACAGTTCAATTCCCAGTCAGGGCACATGCCTGGGTTGCAGGCCAGTTCCCAGCAGAGGACACATGAGAGGCAACCATACATTGATATTTCTCTCCCTAACCTGTCCCTCTAAAGATAAATAAATAAAATCTTAAAAAAAAACCCCGTCTTGTTCATTTTGGTTATAATTTAGTTAAAGCTTAAAACTGAAATGTATTCTCTGAAATGTACTATTATAGGATGAGGCAAAAGTAGCTTTACAGTTGTAAATATGGAAAATAATAAAATAATAAATAAATAATAATATAAGAATAAACTCTGTGTTTTGCATTCTCAGAGCTATAAACCTACTTTTCCCCATCTTGTATATTCTTTTTTTAAAGGGCCGGATTTTAACATCTATTGATATCATTACATGGTTATATGGCTCATTAAGGTTTGTTACTAAACAGTAAACTTTAGTTTATTTACTATAGGGAAATTTTATAAATATCCTTAGTGAATTTAGAGTAATTGCACTTTATCCAGAGTAATTCTTGGCTGTGAGTGTATTACAGGAATTACTTTAATTACTTGCTTTAAATTTCTGGACACTGTTGCTTAATTCTCTTTCTATTAATATCATGGCTTTATCTCTTTGTCACTTAGGTCCTCAAGAAGGAAACCTGGCCTTGTAACCTTGGAATAAATTCTGCTTTGCTATGATCTTCTTTCAGTTTGGTGATGGGTTTAATTTGTTAATATTTTAGCTGAATACTGGGTTGGCCAAAAGTTCATTCAGTTTTTTTCCATAAAATAAAAGAAACATTTTTCATTTTCACCAGTAACTTAATTGATTTGGATATTCTGAGTATGTCAGCTCTCTCCCACTATTGCTTCTAGTGGGCAGAGGCCAGGAGTGCTGCTAAATCTTCTACTGCATAAGACAGCCCCACAGCAAAGACTTTGGCCAAAATGTCAACAGTACCAAGAAACTTTGCAAACTATTTTGACATATTCGATCGGTCATAGTACCTTCTCCATACACTGCACAATTTTTTTGTGTGATTCAGTTGTGTTTTTACCTTTCTTGAATTAATAAAGCATAATATGCAAAAATGTTGCATATTTTCTTCCATCTTTAATATTAAAATGGCTGTACAAAAATTCACCAATTTTGATTTTTTAAAATGCACACTGATATGACATCTGTCACAATACAATCTAACAAAATTATATCAAATGAAGTTAAAGACAACTAAACAGTAATAGAGCCATCTTATGGGAAAAAACTAAATGAACTTTTCAGCCAACCCAATATTCGCAACAGTAGTCACAAGTTTTGGGGGAAGGGGGCTACTTTGATCAGGTTTGGGTATTTAAACCATGTTAACTTCATAAATTAGTAGTTTTCCCATACTTATTTTTCTCTGAATCAGTTTAGTTCCAATATACAAACTGTCCACTCAGCAGTAAAAATCCCTCAGTTCTGGTAGCTTTTTAAATAGTATTTTTCAACAATCTTTTCCATTTCTTCTGTAGTCATCAGTCTTTTCAATTTTCTTTCTTTCCTTGGGTCACTTTTGTTCATTTATATTTTGCCAGAAGTTGTTTCCTCTATGTTTTAAAATGTATTGCCACTGGATAACTGATAATATTATCTTAAAAGGTTTTCTTTTGATTTCTTTCATGTTTCTGTTCATATTCCCCTTCTATTCCCAAATTCATGTTAAGATTTTTCCCTTTCTTTAATCAGGCTTACTCTCTTTTCCAAGAATCCAGCCTTTTATTTTATTTACTTTCTATTAATTTTAAAAAATCTGTTCTACTATTTCAAATTCTATTTTCTCTAAATCTCTGTTTCTACTAGGTTAGGTTTGTTTTGTTGCTGTTATTTTTAGTCTCTTAATTAATTTGAATTTCTAGATCATACTGCTTCAGTGTTCCTATTTTAAAATTAAATAGTTTTAAATACCTAGGTTGGGGAAGGAAAAAGGACAAATAGTTTTTTCCTTTGTATTCTTCCATGTCATTTGACTTCTTGCCAAAATATAATCTTCTGTAGTTTGACAGAAAACACAAGAATAAGGAATGTGTTATTTGTGAAGTCCCATAGAAATTGTAGTGAATAAATAAGGGAAAACTTCATATTCCACAACCATTCAACGATGACCTGACCACTACAAAAACGTGTCTCCACTACAACCTCTCCTACCTTCCTTTCCCCCATGAACACCAGCATTTATCCTCAATCATTGCGGGGCAGTCTGTAAGGGTGATGTTGAAAACATCCAGTGTGAACATACAAAATGAAAGTGAACTGCAAAGGAATATTGCTAATGTTCCAAAGCTGTGATATGTTATGGATTCCTGGAAAAGCCTTTGACTAAAGAGAAAATCAGAAAGGCTCATATATAGTACAATAGATGATTCAAGAGAAAATGCTTTTAATACCAAAATATTTAGAGTCCATTTTGGGGAAATCAATGAAGTATGAAGTTCTCAAATATATTTGCAAAATTGGCCTTTGATCATTTCAAGTAAATTAAATATAAAACAAAAGATGTCAAATTAGGCTCTCATATATTGTTTTTTCTTGTGCCTCAAAACCCAACACAATTCATTCTTTGTTCATTCTAAAAAATAGGCATGGTAGTCATATAGCCTAAATTTTGTTAAATATAAGATAAAAATAAATTTATTTTCATAAGTTTCATTTTTAAAGTAATATAATTTAAAGTCATTTAAGTAATTTAAAGTAATATAATTTAAAGTTGTTTAAATATTTACTATAAAATTTGTTTTCATTTTAAATATAGTCACTTTTGAGTAAACTTTTCTAGTACCAATTATCCCATTTGTACATTTAGCAACCTTCCCAGAAACCATGTGAAAATGATGTTTTCTTCTTCATCTGGTGGAGTAGAAAGTAAAAAGAAATAAAGAGAGAAGGCATCTAGAAATAATTTAACTGCTTCCTAGTTTCTCCCAACCAGGCCTCCTTCATGCAGTTTTCTTACTTGTTTTCAGTTGAATTCCAAGGACAACAGGCAAGAAGCCCTGGACTAGCAAACCAGAAGCCTGGCTGCTTCAGTTCATATTGCACTTTTCCCACTTACCAACTGCATGATGTTGGGTAAAAACCAACCACTCTGGCTCTTCATCTGTCAAATGGGGTAATACTAACTGCACTTCCCCCTCATAGCGTTATTACAAGAACTGAGTTACACACCTGTCAGAATGGCTATCATCAATAAGTCAACAAACAAGTGTTGGCGAGGATATGAAAAAGAGAGAGCCTTTGTGCACTGTTGGTGGGATTGCAAACTGGTGCAGCCACTGTGGAAAATAGTATGGAGTTTCCTCAAAATATTAAAAATGAACTACCTTATGATCCAGCAATTCCGCTCTGGGTATATGCCCAAATAAATCCAAAACACTGATTCAGAAACACCTCTGCACCCCTACATTCACCACAGCATTATTTACAATAGCCAAGGTATGGAAGCCACCTAAGTGCCCATCAATATAATAGTGAATAAAGATGTGGTACATATATACAATGGGATATTACTGGACCACAAAAAGAATGAAATCTTACCATTTGCAACAACATGTATGGACTTAGAAGGTATTAGGCTAAGTGAAATGAGTCAGAAAAATAGAAATACCATATGATTTTACTTATGTGGAATCTAGGAACAAAATAAATGAACAAACAAAACAGAAACAGACACATAGATACAGAGAACAAACTGCAAGTTGCCAAACGGGAGAGGGATTGGGAGGCTGAGTGAAAAATGTGAAGGAATTAAGAAGTTGGTAGTTACAAAATAGTTGTGGAATTATGAAGTACAGCACAGGGAATACAGCCAATAATACCATAATAACTATGCATGATGGGTACTTGAATTACTTTGTAAATTATGTAGTTATCTAACCACTATGCCGTACACCTGAAACTAATATAAAAAATATTAAATGTCAACTTTAAGTTTAAAATACAATTAAAAGAAGATGTGAATTAAAATATGTGAAGTATTTAAATCAGTGCCTGCTCTATAGTGATAATTTCCCAATAAATTTAGCTGTTGTCATTCATATACATGGGTATATGAATGCCAAGTACAAAAGTATATAACTTTAATTGTGTTGTTGGATTGATCATCCCTAATTGTTTTTGGATCTGTTCATTGAGTACACAGTGAGAGTTCATTATAATAGTTGCCTAAGAGCTTCATCATATTTTCATTACCACAAAGAAAAATTAACACTACACATTACATTTCCAATTATTTCATTTAATAATAAAAGTAGCTTACAACAAACACTGATTTTAAAATGAAAATTATAAATAAACCTTTTTCTTTCCAACATCATTCCTATTAACTTTCCATTTTTTATGCATCTTAATTTTATATTAGAAGTATCTGTCAAAATTATCTTTCTCTCTGCACTAAGACCCTGAAATCTTAATACATACACACAATCCTTTGCTATTAAGTACAGAAACACCAGAATTCAACTGTTTTACAGTCGCACAATAAAAATGACAATGACATTTGCATTATGTGGACTATTCTATTCCATCTGTTTTTTTCATCCCTTGATGTTATTGTTTTGTTAAAATACATTAACTATAGCAACAGAATTTTTTTTAAAGATCGTGGTGAGTTTCGAAATCTAGGTTATATTTTCCTAACACAACCCATTCAGGTTGTGCCCATTTCAGGGCGCCCATTTCAGGCACATTCAAATCTATTCAATTGTGCCTGAAAACGTTTGGCTGGTTATTTAAAAACATGTCCTAATAGTGTGTTTTAGAGGCCCCAGGTTCTCACGGGAAATTTTATGTGCTTTCCTGTTCCCCACTAACCTGTTTTTTTCCAAATTTCCAGAGATAAGAGTATTATAACACTCTGGTTGGTTAGGAAATAAAACTATTCACCCACACATTTGGCAAATATTTAATAGTGACCTAGTGTGCCTGACAAAGCAGTCAGTCTCTGACCTCCAGGAGGTAAGCTAAACAAGTGATAGCACAAATAAATGTGCATAGTTACCAACTGCTCTCAAAGAGAGAGAAAAGGAGGGGCTAATTTAAATCAGAGGATCAGGAAAACCTCTCTAGGTCTAACATTTAAACCAAAACCAAAAAAAAGAATGGGAGTTAACACTGAAAAGAATGAACGTATCCTGGGCTAGAATGTGTGATGGCCTCGAGGTAAAATGCAGCTTGGTTTGCTGTAGGAAATAGACCAGCTAAACGAGAATACAAAAAAGGATATGAATGGAGGAAATGAGTTTACAGCCATAGGTGAGACTTTGTAGGTTATTTACAGGATTTATTTTGAGCAAAGAACAAAAACAATAATATTGTTAGTTATTAGTGGCAACCATTTTTCAGATATCATGTTAAATGCTTTAAATGAATTATCTCCTTCAGTCCTCACTTTAACCTTCATTTTACATTGAGAAAACTGAAATTCCAAATAGTTTGGTGATTTGCCCAACTCACCTGGTTGATAAGTGGTATAGGATATAACTCCAGAGCCCATGCTCTCAACCACTTTGGCATACTGTCTCCCATGATCAGATTTATATATTTATATACACAATAGTTTATATAATAATAAATCTATATATATATAAACAAGGAATGTGTTAACTATGAGATGCATGTAAGACATTTATGTCAAGATATAAAAAGAGCATTTAGATATATAGGTCTAAGTCTCAGAGGAGAGGTAAAGTGAGGACCAAGTTATGCTGTTAGCCTTTAGATAGATTAAAAGTCATAGGAGTGAATGAGGTTGCCCAAGACCAGGTTGTAGATTGAGGAAAAAAATGGCCTGATTAATTCTAACATTTACAGATTGGATACAGATAGTCAAAATGTCTACTTTGGCTAAGAAATCAAAAAAGGATTAACCTACTCGATCAGGTGATGTTTCTATTAAATAATTGTGAAAACATTCTCAATTAAAGTTTTTTGGGATTTATACAAGTGCATATTTATGCCTATAGACCATCCTTTAATTTAAGAGAGATTACAATGGAATTTATTAATGCCCTCCAGAAGTAAGAAAACATCTTACATTTGCACAAGATATAAAAGCTATTCTAAATTAGACACAAGGACACACAGAGAATTTATAGCTTCAGTTTTACAACCTCAACCCTAAGCTGAAAGTCAACACAAAAATTCAGCAGCCCAGATCTCAAAAAGCTGCTCTCCTTTCTGGTGGGCACAAAATTCTTAATTATTTTGAGCTTGCAAAGGACAAACAAAAGATAAAAAATTGGATTCTCTGATACCACTCTTCTAATAGAGACCAGATCTCCATTACCCAATAGGTGTCACCAAATGATCAGACCATAAAACCAAATTCCCAATCACTACTGCTACCAATGTGGAATGACTTAGCCATGCACAAATCAAAAACATTTTTTTAGCCATTTAAAAGGAAAAACAGACAGTGAACTTAGTTCTATAACCACTTTGGATTTACTCGAAGAGCCAATAAAAGATAAGCCTGACAACCCATGAGGCTTGTTCCTTAGCCATTGTTGGCTCCATCATGTGAGTCTATTTGGGTATCTCTATGGAACGTTGTGATTTCTAATAATAAAGTATAATTTAAAAAATATAAAATCATGTCACTCACGAAAACATAAAATGAACATAAGGCAAAATTTTATTCAATGCATTAATTAATGAGGGAACAGGGAAGATGTTAAGACCAATTCAAAGAGTCGCTGAAAGGCTAGGCCTATATTAGTAAAGAAACGTTAGCCTGAGATTGCAGGGTTTGATACAAAACTGATTAATGCTTTACAGCAAGATAAATTATAAACTGTGGGGTTATGTGGTCCCCCAAATAGCACTTATTTTCACTTCTGCCACACAAAAATCTACAGGTTAACCTTTGCCCCTACAGAATCATAAGAGTCCAGTCAATAGAAAGTCAAGCCCAGAAAAGCATTGAAAAACAGCCAGTAACCTTTTGCCTATTTCCAAGTTTTGGATAATTTTTCCCATAGGAGTGAGATAGTGCAAATATTGTGTAGGATGTATATTTACTAAAAAGTTGTTCATTTAGCTGAAATTCATATTTAACTGGGCATCCTGTATTTATCTTTTAACCCTAATAACAAATTAACAAATTACTAAGGCTGTACGGTTCAGTTTCCAACAATACACCTCTTAAATCTGGGATAGCCTCATATTAGATAATAAACATTGGCCAAAAAGTTTGTTTTTTTCCTAAGACGGCTCTATAGCATTTAGCTGTTATTAACTTCATTCAAAACAAGTGTTAGGTTATATTATGACAGCTGTCATATCAGCATGCATTAAAAAGAGTTACCAAAATTGGTGAATTTTTGTGTAGCCATTTTAATATTGAAGATGGAAAAAAATACACATTTCCAGTGTATTATGCTGTATTATTTCAAGAAAGGTAAAAACAACTGAAAATGCAAAAAAAAAAAAGATTTGTGCAGTGTATGGAGAAGGTGCTGTGGGTGATCACACCTATCTGCGAAGTTTCCTCCAGGAGATTTCTCCACGCTCAATGGTTGGGTAGACCAGTTAAAGTCGACAACAATCAAGTTGAGACATTAATTGAGAGCAATGAACATTATAGCACATGAGAGATAGACAACATAATCAAATTGTCCAAATCAATAAAGTTATTGGTGAAAATGAAAAATGTGTTTTTATTTTACAAAAAAACTAAAAGGAATTTTGGCCAACCCAATATTAAGTTCTATTTCTACTGCACTCTTATTTTTCATATATACCACTGTGGGGCACACACAACTCACAGTCTACTGGCCCGAGGAAGTGCAGAGGTCACAAAATGTTGCTACTTCGCATCCGGCAGCTGACCTTTCAGGGACCTATCAGATTTCACAAAGCGCTCAGCATAGCACTCCCTAAGCATCTGTGCGCAGGCGCAAAACTGCTCCCAGGCCAGACCTGAACTGCGCAGGCGTTCCAGTGAGCGCGGGGAGGCTGTGGTTCCGACCGTGGGGGAAGGGAGCCGTGGGGGAAGGGAGCCGTGGGTGGCGCTCCAAGGAGCGTGTGGCGCCGCGTCTGGTGCTGGGGGCTGCAGGTGCGCCGGCCGCGCTGCGCTCTGTGTATTTCGTGCTCGATGGACAAGTCCTTCCGGGAGGCACGCCCAGAAGACGGCGCTGGGCTGGTCCCTAGCGGCGGTTCGGCCCCGCACCGAGAGGATCTTAGCAGCAAGGTGAGTGCGGGAGGAAACGAGACGGCCCGCAGGCTCCGGACCAGGCGCCACGGGTCCCTGAGAAGGTGCGCGGCGGTGGCAAGGCCCGGTCTCCGCTTGGCCCAACTGCTTTGCTGCTTTTATTCTTAGCTCTGGACAGCTACAGTTAAGGGAGACCCCGAAACATGCCCGGAAATTAGACCCAACCGGCAGTGGGCGGAGATTCGGTCGGCCGGACTTGTATAAGTTCCGCCCACCTGAGACCAGCTGCGCTTCTTCTGAGACCACCCGTCCGGTCGCCCGTCCCTGACGTCCACCACGCAGTCCTGTCCATTCTGCTTCTGAAGCTCGTTTCACGTGTGCCTCTGTCACCGTGCGCACTCATACCATCCCAAACCAGCTGCCGTCGTCTGCCTGCTGTAGGGAACCCGGCCCGGCCCCCCGACTGACTTCTCCGTCGCTACCTCCCTCCAGTCCGTTCTCCACTGTAGCCAGAGCAGTGATCCTAAAACACCTGACTGCCCTCCTTCCGTCCAAAAGAGGGGGGAGGGAAGCCTATGTAATATAAGTTTTATCTGCCATTGGCAGACAGAACCTGCGAAAGTGTATCGTGGTTGGGGATGGTTGTAACCTTCCAGGTATTCAATGTCCTACATTCTTGGGTTGTGTCCGAAACTACTAGTCCTGTCTGGGGCAAGTCTCTAATCCCTCTGTGTCATTTTACTTGTTGGAAGTAAAGTGCATTATGTGTATACCTGCCATTCCTAAAATACACGGGAAAGCATTGATCAAACACAAGTTTCGAGCTTGTGCAAATTCGGCCTCGGGATTCAACTCAATACAGTCAGTTGCCACACTGACTGCTAACTGCAAAGACCAAGGGGTACGTACACACTCGTGGGCCGGTTGCGTTTTCAAACTGCACGCAGTCTGATTACTGCTGTCCCAGAGCAAGCCACTTCTACTGATGTATGACATACCTGAGGTATGTGAGGTAGGGCAGAGATTATACATTTGGTTTTAGAGGCACTGGTGATACTACGTCATTCGTCATGTTCACAAAAGAACTACCATTATTGAAAAGAGAGAAAAAACGTGTTTTCCACTTAGTTGAGCCCTCTCCTACTAATAGAAAGTGAAGCCTCCTGCACCGCACTAGTCTTTGACGCCGAAGGAGGAGCAAAGCAAAGATGGAAGGTGACAGGTCTTACTGACCTAGGTGGTAGGTGGGGCGTTTAGTACCATTTGCGTGTTCTGAATGCCTCGCTGCACCATTTCATACATAAATCGTGAAAAAGCATTGGTATTTGGGGCAGGGGGAAGTAGCCCACCCCTCTCTCAGTTTGCTATTCTTTATTTTAAAAAGCTAAGACCATACAAAATCATTGAAAAACTGGTACATATTGTCTATTTTAAGTAAAGGGTATAAACCTTGCTTAGTAACTCCAGCTCTTGCATGAATGCTGATTACCAGCAACAACCCCCTGCCTCTCCCCGGGGGCCTGACACTTAGTGAGTCTATTCACTGTTTCCTCCTCCCACTTTTCCACACCTGCACCCTCACACACACTGCTGCTAAAGAGAATCTTATTCACAGACTCATTTGGGGTTTTGGGGGGTGTACTTTTCTTTTTTATTTTAATTGTTCAAGTACAGTTTTCTGCCTTTTACCCCCATCCCAGTCCACCCCCCCAGCCCTCCCCACCTCCCTCCCATTTCCACCCCCTCCCCTTGTTTTTGTCCATGTGTCCTTTATACTTGTTCCTGCAAACCCTGCCCTTTTCCCCTGAAATTCCCTCCCCTCTCCCCTCTGGTCATAGACTCATTTGAACAATGAGTACATTATAGTTCGTTTTCCCATCTCTACTTTTAATGAGTCCCCACTTAACATACTTTTGAGAACTTCTGATTTAAGAAATTTTTCTTCATTTCAATAGATTAAAGAACAAAAAATTGTTGTGGATGAACTTTCTAACCTGAAGAAGAACAGGGTGAGTTATCAGAGTGATTATGAATAGTATGTAGGAGGGTTTGATTATATCTTATTAACTATATGCTAACGTTATAAGAATTTTGCATAAAATATAATATTTTGATATCTTCTTAAATTGCAAAAGCCAAGTCTCCAAGCTTGTGTGTGTATATATGTATATATATATGTAGATAATATATAGATGTTTATTTAAATATAAATATATTTACCTTAATTTTTGTAGTTCAAGAGAAAATATAGATATATAGATACCTATATATTAATCATAGTTGATAGTATTTTTCCTCATCATATAAAATTCACATTACCTTTGATCCAAATGATACTAATTGTACCATGATACCTTGGAGCTGTAATAACTAATGATATTTATTTTGTACTTAAATTTGATATTTTCTTTAAAAATAAATGAACTTTAAATATGTTGAGAAAGAGGAAACAGTTTCTTTAAGTGAAAGTGGATAATTGTTAAAAAACAAAAAGGATTGCCCCAGCTGGTGTGGCTCAGTGGATTGAGTGCTGGCCTGTGAACCAAAGGGTCACTGGTTCAATTCCCAGTCAGGGAACTGACATGCCTAAGTTGCAGGCCAGGTCCCTGATAGGGTACGTGTGAGAGGCAACCACATACTGATGCTTCTGTCCTTCTCTTTCTCTTTCCCTCCCCCTCTCTCTGTAAATGAATAAAATCTTTTAAAAAAAGAATAAATTGCTTCCCCGTCCACTCCCACATTTTCTTCCATACACGTTCCAAATATCTAACATGGTTATTTAATGTGATTTCCATTAATATATTCATAAACAAGCAAACTACTGTTTCATGTGTACTTATACTGTCAAAAAATTACACTTTAAAGTTAAGGAAGAAATGACTTTGAACCCTTTAAAGTATTTTACAGATAATTTGATAACTGACAGGTTAGACATTTCTGATATTATCACTTGTATAATATTAGAGGTTAAAGCACAATTGATACAGACTTTCTAGAGGGCAAATTGGCAGAATGTATCAAGACCGCTTGATAGGTATGTAACACTTCGACCCCGCAGTTGCATTTACAGGAATTGATACTGAGGGAGGAAGTAATGGGAGTGCACAGAGATTTAGTTACAAATATGTTCATCACAGCATAGGTTTATGATAGTTAAAAGTTGGGAACACCTTAAATATCTAAAACTTGAGAACTGACCAAACAAACTGTAATATGTTATACCCATACAGTAATGTTATAAAAGAACACATTACTAAGAAAAAGGCTCTTAATATATTGTTCATTGATAAAAAGCAAGTTATAAATCTGTACTCACAGGAGACTTTTTATTTGTTAAAGAAAAGTAGTACTATGGTATTTGCAGAGAAAAAAGAGTTTCATCTCAGTGTTAATGGTAACAGCAGGATAATAGGTAATTTTTGTTTGTCTTTATGCTAAGGTACTGTTCTGAACATGTGATTGAAGTTCAAGAATAAGTAATAATAGGGTTCAGAGTTTTGACATCTTCTGCTTTTTAGATCAAATCATAATATTAGCCTAAATTATGTTTTGCAGAAAGTATATAGGCAGCAACAGAACAGCAACATTTTCTTTCTGGCTGACCGAACAGAAATGCTTTCTGAAAGCAAAAGTAAGTTTTTTTGGTATATTATATAGAAATACACAGAAAGTCTTTTGTAGTCTTTCTGTAGAAATTCATGTCAGTACCTAAATTATACTATCTATATCAGACTGTTTTAATATATATCTAAAGATTGGGTGGTGGTACACCTGTTAATAAATTTAATGCAGTAGTTTGGTTTTCTTCAAGTTAGCCTTCCACAGATGAGTTTATGGTAAAGGTGAAAATCAAATAAAAATATGTAAGATGTGTTAGAAAGCACTAATTAGTAAAGTGTACTTTAGAGTTTGAGACAGATCTAGTATGAAACACTATTCTACCACTTTCTGAAACCTCTGTGACTTTGCATGAATTACTTTGAGCCTCCAAAGTCTGTGAGATTTAAATAAGATGGTATATGTAAAAGTGCACTGCCCAGTGCCAAAATAAGCATTTAATATACTGAAACTATCTATTTTCCTAAAAGGTAAATACTCATGTGAGAAGCCTGTTGTAAATTATTATTTGCACTAATACACTGTATTATACTCAAATGGTTTGATCTTGGCAAATATGTTTTCCTGTGAATTTCTAGGTAAAAGTGTAAGAATTTTTATTTTACTTAATATTCTTTTCCTATTTCCGTACAGATATATTGGATGAGCTGAAAAAAGAATACCAAGAAATAGAAAACTCAGAGAAGACCAAAGTCAAGAAATAGTCAACTTGATTTCACATAACAATGTGTGGCATTTGTTGTTCTGTAAGCTTTTCTATTGAACATTTTTGCAAAGATTTGGAAGAGGATTTATTGTGTAATCTTAAACGGCGGGGACCCAATAGTAGTAAACAGTTGTTAAAGTCTGATGTTAACTACCAGTGTTTATTTTCTGGTCATGTCCTTCACTTACGAGGTGTTTTGACCACCCAGCCTTTGGAAGATGAAAGAGGTAACGTGTTCCTGTGGAATGGAGAAGTCTTTAGTGGGATAAAGGTTGAAGCTGAAGAGAATGATACTCAAGTAATGTTTACTTATCTTTCCTCTTGTAAGACTGAATCTGATATTTTGTCACTCTTCTCAGAAGTTCGAGGTCCTTGGTCTTTTATATATTATCAAGCATCTAGTCATCATTTATGGTTTGGTAGGGATTTTTTTGGTCGCCGTAGCTTGCTTTGGCATTTTAGTAATTCGGGCAAGACTTTCTGCCTCTCTTCAGTTGGCACCCAAACATCTGAAGTGGCCAATCAATGGCAAGAAGTTCCAGCATCTGGAATTTTCAGAATTGACCTCAAATCTACTTCTATTTCCAAATCTGTAGTTTTAAAATTGTATCCTTGGAAGTACATTTCTAAGGAGAATGTTAACGAAGAATGTGTTGATAGCCTGACTGAAATTTCTGCAAACTTGCCAACGTTTATATCGGTGGTAGCAAATGAAGCCAAACTGTATCTAAAAGAACCTGTTGTTCCTTTAAATATGACTTTGCCACAAGCTTCATTTGATAGTTGTAGTAATATTTCCAACATTTCACCTACAAGAGAGACACTTCAGGTCTTTCTTACTGATGGACACATGAAAGAAGTAGTTCAGCAGTTCATTGATGTCCTGAGTATTGCAGTCAAGAGACGAGTCTTGTGTTTACGTAGGGATGAATACTTGATGACCAGTGAAGTTTTGAAAACTTGTGATAGGAAAGCAAATGTTGGAATCCTGTTTTCTGGGGGTGTTGATTCCATGGTTATCGCAACCCTTGCTGACCGTCATATTCCTTTAGATGAACCAATTGATCTTCTTAATGTGGCTTTCATGACTAAAGAAAAGACCGTACCAACTAGTTTTAACAAGAAGAGGAGAGAACAGAAAAATTGTGAAACTCCCTCTGAAGAACCTTCTAAAAAGGCTGTTGCTGCTGCTGCTGCTAGTCCTGATAAACAATTCATTGTACCAGATCGAATCACGGGAAGAGCAGGACTAAAGGAACTACAAATGGCTAACCCTTCCCGGATTTGGAATTTTGTTGAAATTAACGTTTCTGTGGAAGAACTGCAAAAATTAAGAACAGCCCGAATTTGCCACTTAGTTCAGCCCTTGGATACAGTGTTGGATGATAGTATCGGCTGTGCAGTCTGGTTTGCTTCTAGGGGAATTGGTTGGTTAGCAGCCCAGGGCGAAGTGAAGTCCTATCAAAGTAGTGCAAAGGTATGACAATATTGCCGCTCAGAAGAATTCCTGAGACCTAATCTTGGTCCTTAAAGCTTTTGGCATTTAAGTTGTGAAAATATAGCATATTTTAATTGCATTTAAACTACAATACAATGTATATGACTTTAAAAATTGGGCACATTTTACTATTTTATGGCTTTACCTTGTGGGTTTTCTCTGAAAATATTATCTTTGAGGTTATAATTTTTTAAGCTTTACTTTTATTTTCTGTACTGTATGGTAGATAACATGTTTGTATGTATTTCTTTAAACTTCTATAGGTAGTTCTTACTGGAATTGGTGCAGATGAGCAACTTGCAGGTTATTCTCGTCATCGTGTCCGCTTTCAGACCCATGGGCTGGAAGGATTGAATAAGGAAATCAAGATGGAACTGGGTCGAATTTCTTCTAGAAATCTGGGTCGTGATGACAGAGTTATTGGCGATCATGGAAAAGAAGCAAGGTAACACCAATTCTCTCAGTGTTGTGTAATTTAATAAAAATAATAGAGCGTAAAAGGAAATGTTTAGGTTCCTTTTTTCTTTGGAGACTGTTTAAGTGAATAACCATAGCAACGATAATATAATGGCTTTATATAGCAAACATAGATGGCAACAAAGGAAGAAGTGTCATTCATTTTTAAAAAGAAGATGTGTTCAAGTAGGTTAATTTATTAAGTGGTAGTTTATTATAAGCATACAGGAGCAGGGAGTCCAAATAAGCTTTGTGGGATTTAGAACATCCCAATACACCAATCCTGAGACTTCCTTGTTTCTTGTTTCTGTTCTTTTCCTCCTTCCACTGAGCCATGGTTGCCTTTGCACCATTGTCATTCTTATGTTGCCCATTCTGACATGTAAAATTTTAACTACTGTCTCATGATTCTAGTTTTCAAAATTATATTATAAAGAGATAATGCCACAATACAAAGTCTATAAAATGTTACTCCTTTTTAAGGGTGTGTGTGTGTGTGTGTGTGTGTGTGTGTGTGTGAAATAGAGGGGTGGGGGGAGAAATTCAGTCTGTTATTTCGTCTGGGTCAAGGAAAAGGAATTTATTTTATTTAGTGAAAGCAGTGAATTCTGAAGGTCCCATATGATACCTTCAGGTCAAAATGCATATGAAAAATGTTTAAAACATTGTGATTTAATACTATGGTGGCTAGATCCAAAAAATTTATTATGTACTTTCACATGCACATTAATAGTAATCAATTTGATTAAATTCTTAATCTAAATATTCTTTTACAATTCATTCATTTTTATAAACTATTCCATATAATAAATGCCATTACCCTTCTCAGTCTCTCTACTTGAGCTAGAATCAAATACAGTGAAATACAAACACTACTATAACTGTATTGCATTTTGAGGAACTGGGAGGAAAGATAATGTTAAAATACAATATTTTAAACAGAAAAAAAGTACAGTTTTGTAGGAGAACAGGAAAGTCAAAAGTGCATAGGGTTATTTTTTAACATCTAATACTTTCTTCTATTATATCAATTAAAATGGCTTAAATGTAATTAAACTGTTTTAATACTTAAAGTTTAAGTTCAGGATTGTAGAGCCCTTCTGTATTGGTTTCATATCCTTAAAGTTCAATTTCTTAAGACATGATAAAGACCAGATAGAAATTGAATAATTGATTTAAGACTGCTTATTTAAGACATCTTCAGACATCCTCAAACATGTCCTGTGAAACAATTTGAAATTATTTCTTGATACCATAGGTCTAATTTACTTATTTATTGAGGCAAATTTTTGTAACATACTTATTAATATTATGTATAATGAAATACTTTTTTATGTGATTAAAGGTTAGCTGCAAAACTGTGTAAGTAACCAGAATATTTTTATTTTTTTAAAGATTATATTTATTTTTAGAGAGAGGGTTAGGGAAAGAGAAAGAGAGGGAGAGAGACATCAATGTGTGGTTGCACACCCCAACCAGGGACCTGGCCTGCAAACCAGGTATGTGCCCTGACTGGGAATCGAACTGGCAACCCTTTGGTTTTCAGGCCTGAGCTCAATCCACTAAGTTATACCAGCCAAGGCTGAAGAATATTTTTAACTGAGGAAAATAGTACATTGAAAAATTAATTTTGTACTGTAAATTATAACATTGAATAAAATGTAAAAGTACATAATAAAGAACTAATTATAACATTGATTTTATATTTATAGTGTTTCTATTTATCTATTTATTTTAGATTTCCTTTTCTGGATGAAAATGTTGTCTCCTTTCTTAATTCCCTACCAATTTGGGAAAAGGCAAATTTAACTTTACCTCGTGGAATTGGTGAAAAACTAATTTTGCGTCTTGCAGCAACGGAACTTGGTCTTACAGCCTCTGCTCTTCTGCCAAAACGAGCCATGCAGTTTGGATCCAGGATTGCAAAAATGGAAAAGAATAATGAAAAGGCATCTGACAAATGTGGAAGACTCCAAGTCATTTCCTTAGAAAACCTTTCTATTGAAAATGATATTAAAACATAATATTTCACAATGTAATAACATTTGCTAAATGATGATTATATAAAAATAAAACACTGCTGCTCTATTGTATAATGTAGTAATTTTAAAATTCATTATGTGAATTTTTACTTAATTATACAACTTAATATAACCAATTTAGTCATATTGATAGCCTACAGAAAGAATAGATTACACTTGAAAGAACAACTTTGATATTTTAAACGGTGATATTAATGTTGTTTTCAACTCTGACATGGTTAATGTCCTACCAGCAACAGAAGGCAGCTGTTACTGACTCTTTTCATCATGGTAGCTATATCCAAAAATCATTCAGTTTGTCGTCAGGGTCATGGCTTACACGGAACCCTATTTGACAGGTGAGAGAACTAAGGTTTAGAGAAGCTAAACTATTTGCTTGAGGTTCATGCTCCTGAGCAGTACTTGGTGCTTCTGTTACATTTCCTTAGGCAACTCATTTCCCACTCTGAGAACATTTGAAGACTATTTTAAACATTCTCTTGTGTCATAAATCTCTGCCTCCCTCTCTTTGCCCCATTCTCAACTCATGACCTGGGCTTTTCACAGAGAGATCAGTCATCCAGCCAAGAATGGCCTCCACTTTCCAACAGCAAAACTTCTGATGCACCTGTAGGTACACCTATCCTTTTCTCCCTTCATGCCATTGGGAAAGGAAATGTGTCAGTCCACCCATCAAAAGGCTATGCCTCCACGTGTTCTCTGTATCTCAATCCTTCCTGCTTTTCAGGAATCTTATACTCTCTCCAGCATCTTCAGCCTCTTTGCTGTAGGATCTTTCCTATCATTATTTAAATATTGCAGTCTACACCAACTTAAAATGCACATCTCTAGTCCTTCATCTTCCTCTATTTACCATCTGCTTCTCATCCACACTCACCCTCTCCACCTTTCATCTGATTGACTCAACTCCAACCTGACGTCCACCCACATTATTCAGCTGTGATCACCATACTAAGACCACTGCTGGGGATCTATCCCCAATTAGGGCTGACATGCTTTCTGAATATGGACATGCTTTGATTTTCTGAGTCATAGAAAGAAATATTAAAGTACATTTAGGACAGACAGAATTGTCAAAGAGTTTCATATGCCCTGAATTTATTCCCTGGTGAATGCAATTTTTAAACCAGATTTAAATATTACCTGAATACCTTTCATCTCTACCTAAAAGCAAACAACTTCCAAGTATCTGGTACTGAGTGCTAATCTGACATTGCTCATATTGAGAGTGGGTAACTTAAGAGATTTGCCCAGCAGCCTAGAGTAGACTATATTAATTTTTATAATAATACAGTTCAGTGCTAAAAACAGCTATCATATATGTAGTGCCTAATCAATTGAACCTCCAAGGAATCTCCAGGTCATCTGCTCTGGCAGGATACCGTGTGCATGTTTGTTTTTGTTGGGTTTGTTTTTTCTGTAGTTCCCAGAGGGCCTGATTATTTACAGCCTTGGTAATTAATTCTATAAACACGGGGATAAAGTTCTATGTTAATCCTTAAACAAAGGAATAATCTTTCTGAGGGTTTGAGACACTTGGAACAAACCATATGGGTATCTGAATAGGAAACATTTTATGTAGAGGAATTTACATGTATTGTTCCTGCTTCGTAACTGCAAACAAATCTCTTAAAAGCCATGATTTTTGACATCCCTTTTCCCAGCCCATGGTCTTGGTTAGCTCTCCTTCCTGTGCTGTCCATACATCTGACATCTGTCATCTGTTTAAATAAACCTATACAATCATCCGCAGGGCTTGGGGCTTGGTGTCTGCCCTGTGTTCCAGGTTCTCCAGTTCCCAACGCAGTGCCTGGCTCATAATAAGCGGTTCATAAATGCCCAAGAATGATGATGGAAGTGGAATTCCAACTCAGGAAGTACCTTAGAGTCTGGTGCTGTCGCCTCTGCCACTCTGTTTTTGTTTCCTTCACTGAGACAAATAGTGAAGGCAGAAGAAAGTAATAGAGAGGCCAGGTAACCAGAGCATGAGGAGTGGCTGTTTTAAAGAGGGGACGGGGTAGAATGGGGGTGATGCACTTGTACGGGAGGAATCTGTGCAGTAATCAGTGGTGCCCCAGGTGCGAGGACCGACGGCTCTGATCCCTGCGCGGGAGGCTGGGTGGAGGGGCTTCCAGGGCAGGGCGGCCCCAGGCTCTCGCCCAAGCAGGCTTCCTGATGGTGGATTCCCACCCAAAGAGAAGCCATTCCTGATGATCATTGTCTCTGGCCCCCAGGAATATCCCGAGGACCCGTGTGGACGCAGTTTCCCTCTTCAGGACAAGAAAACGATCATTTCAAAGTAGGTTTCTACACCTTCTCTCATCTTTGCCCCTTTCCCTTCTCCGTGTGGGCATAGGTATTGGACTTGTTTATGGACAGAGCTGGGCTGGTCCTGATTCTGAAGGTGTGAAACCTTAGGCACGTGCTGTGACCTTCTTAGTTTCCATTTCCATCTACACAGTGAGGGTACTTACTCTCTGAGAAGAGTTCTCAGAATGCCCTGACAGCATCAGCATCATCTCTTAACTTTTCAGAAATGCAAATTCTCTGGCCCCACTCCAACCAACTGAATCATAAACTCTAGGGTAGGGTCCAGAAATCTGTTGTTAACAAGTCCCAGCAGTGATTTTAAAGCAGGCTAAATTTTGAGAACCACTGTAAAAAAAGGGAGGAGGTCAATTAAATTAAACTAAATATTGGTATGAAGAGTTAAACAAATAGTAGATATTTGTTCAGTAAATAATGGTTATGATTATTATTATTCCAGAACAGAGAAGTAGTTAGTTAGTTACACAGAAACAAAGTTAAGCAGGCAATTCTTGCCTTTTCTTTTAAGCAGATCTTGATGTTCTTGCTTTTAAAAATTAAAATAAAAAGTAAGTATAGGCTAAAAAATAAGTATATGCCACTCCAACAAAAAATAGCTATGCAACATTAGCTTCTCATATATAAACTTACATTTCTTTTTGACATTCTTATTAGCATCTTTTGACTTCTTTAGAAAAGCAGAACATGACTAATGTTAAAGGTCTTATAGTTTAATTCAAATTATAACTTTTTTATGCTGTGCAATTGGCTTAAGATTGAAAACTGTAATAGTCCTGGCTGGTGAAGCTCAGTGGATTGAGCACAGGCTGTGAACCAAAGGGTTGCCAGTTCAACTCCCAATCAGGGCACATGGCTGGCTGGATTGTGGGCCAGGTCCCCAGGAGGGGGTGTGCAAGGGGCAACCACACATTGATATTTCTCTCCCTCTCTTTCTCCTTCCCTTCCTCTCTTTCTAAAAATAAATAAATAAAATCTTTTTAAAAAGAAAAGTTTAATAGATATTACCACATGACCCAGCAATTCCACTTCTGTGTATTTATCTGAAGAACTTGAAAAGATACATGCACCCTCATATTTATTGCAGCATTATTTACTGTAGACAAGATATGCAAACAATCTATGTGCAACAACACAATGGAATATTATTTAGCAATAAAAAAAGAATGAAATCTTGCCACTGTGAGAACACAGATGGACCTAGAGGGTGTTATACTAAATGAGGTAAGTCAGAGAGAGAAATAGAAATGCTGTATGATTTTTACTTATGTGTAGAATATAAACAAACACAATAGAAACAAACTCATAGATACAGGGAACAAATGGATAGTTGCCAGAGGACAGGGGATGGAAGAATAGGTGACAAAGGTGAAGAGGGAATAAGAGGTACAAATTTTGAGTTATAAAATAAATAAGTCACATGGATGTAACGTACAACACAGAAAATATAGTCAATAATATAATAACTTTGTCCAGTGACAGAAGGTTACTGGTCATATGGTAATCATGTTGTAAGGTCTATCAGTGTAGAATCACTATGCTGTACACCAGAAACAAATATAATATCTGGTAACACACACTAATCTGGTGTGTCACCTATAATTTTATTGCTTGTTTTTTTCTTTTTATTTATTATAGAAAATTCAAAAGGACACACCAGAATTAATTAAAAATGTTAAAACTGCCCAAAAAAGGATTACCTAGATTTGATCAAATTCAAGATGAAGAAACATACCTGGAAAATTTAGCAGTACAGAGAAATGCTTCTGCTTTTTTTGAAAAATTTGATCGGAGTGAAGTACAAGAATTGCTAACTACTGCGCTAGTTAGCTGGTTGTCTGGTAAAGAAGATGTCCGCTATCAACTGGACATCCCAGGCGGAATTATGAGTCAAATGAATAATGTAGCCTTCAACACTGCAATCCTGCTGACTCCTGTGGACCCTACTGCCCTCTTAGACTATAGAGAAGTCCATCAGATCATAAGGGAGTTGGCTGTTGGGATTTATTGCTTAAATCAAATTCCTTCAATTAGTTTAGAAGCTAATTATGATCAGAGTTCTTCCTGTCAACTACCTCCAGCTTATTATGATACCAGGATTGGGCAAATTCTGATCAACATTGACTACATGCTGAAAGCACTGTGGCATGGAATATACATGCCCAAAGAAAAGCGAGTCAGATTCTCTGAATTGTGGCGTACCATCATAGACATTGATCCAGATGGAAAGCCTCAAACAAATAAAGATATTTTTGCAGAGTTTAGTTCAGCAGGTAAGAGAATTTAACGTATTTTATTTTTATTAGAAGCCATTTTAAAAAATTGTGTGTGTGAGTGAAAGATTTTTTTAATTGAAATGCATTGGGGTGATGTCGGTTCACAAAACTGTACAAGTTTTCATTGTACAACTCGACAAAACATCATCTGTACACTACATCATGTGTTCATCACCCCAAGCAAAGTCTCTGTCCCCATCTATCACCATATGCCCACCTCCACCTCCCTCCACCCCTCTTCGGGCTATCACCACACTATTTTCTGCACGCATGCGATAGATAGATAGATAGATAGATAGATAGATAGATAGATAGATAGATAGATAGATAGATAGATAGATAGATAGATAATAGATAATAGAGAGAGATATTTTTCTTAATCTCTTCACATTCTTTCATTCAGCCCCCCCAACCCCCTCCACTCTGACAACTTTCAGTCTGTTCCATGTATCCATGCCTCTATACTATTGTGTTTGTCAGCTTACTTTGTTCATTAGATTCCACATATAAATGGGATCATATGGTATTTGTCTATCTGGCTTATTGCAGTCAGCATAATAATCTCCAGATCCATCCATGCTGTCATAAAAGGTAATTTATCTATGGCTCTATGGTTTTAGGTACTTAGCCACATTTCTTAAAAGAGATTTTTTAAAACCAAAGAATCCTTTCAATAAAATTTTAATTTTTTCAGTGTCTCCAAAAGTTATGTTTTAAGACAAACAGCTTGCCTCTCTCATCTTAATCTCCGGTTTCTGCAGAACAGATCAGATTTCAAAAACCTGACAGAGGATTTTCAGTTTATACTTTTTGTCTTATGGAGCCTATGCAGGAAAATCCACAATAAAGCCAAGGATAGATGGAGTGCAATGAGAAAAATCTTCAAACTTGAAAACAAAATGATTACCAGATTTGTTAGCCATCCACATTGCCATTTTTATAAACCTCAAAAATGAATGATACAGGAATTGAAATTAAGGATAAATAATGTGCACCAGCAGTCCAAGCTTTGGTATTTTAGTAGCATTTTGTTTCATGAGTATTTATCTTTATTTACCTAATTTTTAAATTCCTCTCTTCTCATGGCCATAATTCTCTAATGCCTGTATATAAACAATAGACGCCACTAAATCCTGGTGCATCTCTTTTGCATATTTAGGTCTTTATTGAAGTTTTAAGAAGATTTTTTCCCCCACAGTTCCTTTGCAGCAGGCCATGTGGAATGGGGAGTAAAATGTTTCTGTTTCTAACAGCTTTCTAACAGCTTTCATTGATCAAATATATTTAGTCATTTTCTATATAAATTGCTATAGTTTCATCCCTGGGATAAAGCCCACTTGATATTGCTGGATCCAGTTTGCTGATATTTTGTTGAGGATTTAAGCATTTATTTTCATCAAGAATATTGGCCTATAATTTTCTTTGTAGTGCCCTTATATGGTTTTGGAATTAGGATAATGCTGGCTTTGTAAAATGAGCTTGGGAGTCTTCACTTGAATTTTTTGGCATAGTTTGAGAAGCATAGGTGTTGTTAGCTCTTCTTCGGATGTTTAGTAAAATTCACCTTTGAAGTCATCCTGTCCAAGAGTTTTGTTTGCTGGAAGTTTTTTTGATTACAGCTTTGATTTCCTTAGTTGTAACCAGTCTGTTCAGATTGTTTCTTCCTAATTCAATTTTGGAAAATTGTATGTTTCTAGGAATTTGTCTGTTTCTTCTAGATTGTTTAAATTTGTTGGCATATAGTTGTTCATAATATTTAATGCAGTTAATATAGTAAGTTAGTTTCATGGAATTGTTTTCTTATTTTTCCCTTCTTGGTCAATGGATAGCTAAGTCAAAAGGTATATGTGTATGAACAAAATATACATATATGTTTGTAAGTGACTCTAGTTTGATTTACTCACATTATATTCATTGAACTTTTATTTCTTGCTGAGATACAAAAATAAGTCTGATGTCAAGAACAAATAAACAGTAAGCCTAAGTGTAAGTAAGCTCCATCAAAAAAGGGCCATTATCTGCCTTGTGTATCCCTGAATGCTTAATGCCTAAAACTGCCTGACACATTGTAAGCACCAACAAATGTTTGGTAAATTGCATTAAATGAATTGAGTCAATTCACTCAACGAAAGGTTGTTGTACATCCTGAGATATTAAGTCTAGCATGGCTGTCCCAGGGGCATTTAATAATTGTGAACTCAGGAAACAGCCCCTCATCCAGGGTGTCATCTCCTAATTCTGTCTCAATGACTGATTCTTCTCTGGGCACTTTCTGCTCTCCAAAATAGATTCCCCCAGTCGCTGCTGTCACTCTCCCCTCCATTTCATTCTTTCACCTCCTCTCCCCACTCCCCTCCCTCTCTCCTCTCCCCCTTACATCTCCTCCCCTCTTTCTTAGGCGGTGCTATCTGGGAAAGGAGATCCCAGATTCTCACTGCTCCTTAACCTTATACTAAGACCAGTCCTTGGGTGCTTTCAATTTCTGAGTCTTTCTGTGGTGACAATTGATTTGTTCCCACCCACTCCAACCCAGGAAGTTTTAGAGGTATCAACAGTGCTCTGACTCAAATGTAGATTTTGTAACACTCTAATTCTTTATAAACTCTGAATAATTTATTTTACTAACTTTGGCAAAAGGGAGAGAATCATAATGGCCATTTAAAAATCCAAGAATATTGTGGAAAGATAGATAAATAGATAGAAAGAATTCGAGGGGAGGAAAAGGAAAAAGAAAGAGCAGCACATTAATGTATCGTTTATACTTTAAGGTTCATGTGTTGCAAGCAAACTCCACACTTTATCGAAAGTTGTATCTTATGATTCTAAGCTGTTTTCTCAAGCTTAGATTAACGATAACATTATAAATGCAACTATCCTATCTTTACTTTATTTTTTTAATTTTATTTTTAATTACAGTTTATATTCAATATTATTTATATTACTTTCTGGTGTATAGCATAGTGGTTAGATAATCATATACTTTACAAAGTTTCCCCCCCTATATTTTTAATACCCCTCTGATACCACACATAGTTATTACAGTAATATTAACTATATTCCCTCTGCTGTACTTTACATCCCTGTGACTCTTTTGTAACACTATTTTGTACTTCTTAATCCTCTCATAAATGCAATTATGAAAAGACATTACTGACAAGAAAGTCCTTAATGTCTTCATAAATGGAAAGAAAATGTAACAGGAAATTTGTCAGTTATAATTGAGTAAAATCAAGTTTTAATTCTTATTTGATTTTTCATGGTTAAGCAGGAAAGTTATTGATTGCATATGTTTATCCCCTGTTATCAGCAAACACAAGAACTATGTAATACAGTGCTTGAAAAGCCAATTACCCTATTAGCCCAAGTGGGACACTGATTTCCTGTCTAAAGGAAGATAAGATTTTCTTGTTTTTCCATATTTTCCCCAATTTAATGTTGGAACTTAGATTGTTGTTTTCACGGTGTTGTGTTTCTTTTCCTTTAAGGAGAATGGAAATCTGCCATTTTTAATTCTACAGATTTCCATCGTTCTTTACTCTGCTTAGTTCCCACTCATCCGTCTGTTTTTCACCTTGAACAATTTTACTGGCATTTTATTACCCCCTTCCTGTCATGTTAGTAGGATTTCAAGATGAAACCCTGGGTTTAATCTGCTGTATTCATCTAGAAGCTAAGCACAAAGTTTTCATGACCCAAAAATTTTCTTTTTCACTGTGCAGGTTTGACTGATATTACAGAGGATCCAGACTTTAACGGAATCTATGATGAAGACATGAATGAAGATCCAACATATAACCCCAACTGCCCTGAGGAAAAAGCCGTATTTATGAAACATGCTGAAAACATTATGTTAAAGCTGACATTCAGTACCACAGAAGTTCAACAGTGTGAAAATGTTTTTATTTTTGAAACAGCCTATTGGCTTACTAACGCTATAAAGTGTAGTCAGGATTGTCTTGATATTTGTACCTACCAGAGACTACAGCAAAGGTTATATCTTCAAAAAAAGGTTATTCAAAAACACTTTGAGAAGAAAAAAGAAATCAGAAGAGGGATAGGATACCTAAAGTTAATATGTTTCCTGATTCCATTTCTACTGAACTTAAAAAAGAAAATGAAAGTTCCATATTTAAGTAGTCTGCTCCAGCCTTTTTCAGGTATCGCCAAAAGTCAAATATAAAATATAGATATATATTAAATTTATATTTAAATTTAATTTTGTTTTAATAGGTGACTCCAGGCATGTAACCTAGCTGTTGCCTGTTAGAAAGAAAAAACAAGATTTAATGTCTCCAAAGTAATTAAATATACTTGGTATTTGTACATAGTACTTGGTACATATAATTGGTATACAATTGGTATATAAAACAATTATAAGAGCTATTGAAAGTCTTAAAACAAATTCTGGGAACTTGGGACATATACTATGTTTATGATGGGACACCACTGTGGGTACATCATATTTTATCCAAATTACTCTGTAAAGTCAGTGTGCACTTCTTCACAAAATCCCTATCATGTTTCTCACGTAAGTTTATAAATTGGTTCAGAGATTAATATAAACCACTAAAGGATCATGAGTGGTCTTACTTTTCAGAAAAAAAGATGGGAACATATTTAAAATTTTTAATATACGGCTCTGTAATTAACAATAGACCGATGTAAGAGAACAGAGAGCTGAAACGGGACCATGCGTATGTGGCACCTGGCAGGACTCCAGTGCAAACTATTCCACCCTCCCAAAATAGCACACAATTTACATATTTTCATTGGGACCCAAGCATGTGAGTTTTCTCTTCAGATGACAAATTTTCAGTAGAAATTTTGCAAATCACATGAAAATTTGTGTCACAAGGATTCAAATGGTAAAGATTACCCATATCTGTGAACTGTTTAAAAATGGGTTCATGACAAGACTCATCTGGGGTAGGGGTAAAGGGATAGTGCGTGTGCAGAACTAAGGGGGCTTCGCTTAAACAGGATGTCAGCTGTATCTGCAATGTTTCAGTACTTAGATTATTAAAGCCAAATATGTTAATAGTTAAGAGTTACTTCTCGGTGGTGAGATTAGGGTATAATACTATTCTTTGTGCTTTTCAGTATGTACCGTTTACATTTTTCAAAATACATTGTATACTTTATATTGATG
This sequence comes from Carollia perspicillata, assembly GCA_004027735.1. NCBI lineage: Eukaryota > Metazoa > Chordata > Mammalia > Chiroptera > Phyllostomidae > Carollia > Carollia perspicillata. The sequence goes on along the minus strand of PVKM010000498.1, from coordinate 78,369 downwards.
AAACTGTATCCTGCTAACAAGTCAAAATATTGAACAAACCTAATCCTTACTGAGATTTTAGAAAATTATATTTTTTAAATTAAATGTTTTATGTGTGGTTTAATTAGTTTCCAGAAAGCGGGCTGGTTATTTTTGTAATGTGAGCAATACCACCTTATTTCTTTTTACTGTCGCCTTTCAGCTAAACTAACTCAGGTAAATTTTTGTTTACTTAACCGAAGTTTCTGTAAGGAACGTTTCAAATATTTTCTGATGTTTGGAGGTAAGATCTTACTTTTGAGCTCAGATACAGGAATCATTAAGTAGAATCATATTTTAACTATTCTTTTGGAATATCTGTGCAATAAAACTACAGAAAATGCCTAACATGTATGACATAGATATATTCTAATGTTTAAAATATACACTTAAGAGCATAAATAATTTTGTAGACTACAATTGCCAAATTTTTCACTTCATGTGGATTTTTCACTTTGTTTACATAAATGAGAATCTAGACTTCCAAAATATGATTGTTTATATGCTGTTTTTCGTTGTTTAAATAAAAGTTTGTTTTCATTTTTGGAGATGACAAGGTCAAGACAGAGCGAGAATTGCCTCCATTTATTTACGGGCAAGACTTTAAATGCCAGAATTTTCACTACACAGAGGATCAGTATTTTCATGTTCATGGAGGAATTGAATTTGATATCACCACCTCTTCAATTGAGAATGCTTTGGAAGATTTTAAGGTTTAAATTATTATTGTTCCTGAAACGGTTTGTCATTTCACACCTCTTTTATGCTATTTTCCATTCAGAAACAGTCTCTGTTGGTACAGACACTAGGCAGCTCTCCAAATGATTATCTTTCCAACTCACTAATTTTCTCATATAGTATGTCATACTCATGAATTAAGTGCCCTCATATAGTTAACCAAAATTTAGTAGAAATCCATGACAATTCATTCACTGCATGTTCTATCTTCCTCAAAGATTAGTATTGTAACAGAGATTCTGTAGAGTTTGGGAATAATCATTCTTCATCTGGAATGTAGTATAAACATTATACATTTCAGTTGTCATTGCTTTTCAACCTTTTCTATATTTCTTTTGCATTTTTTCTTCATTCTCAAAGTAGGGATCTGATACACACAGTTATTATTAGGGTCTGGGAGGGATATTATATTTCTAAAAATCGTCATTTACATGTATAAAATTTCATCTAACAGACATCATAATTGTGTAATTTGTTTAAAGATATGTTTCTACTAACATTATATTTTAGAACAATTTAGAAAAAATAAAGGATTGTGCTGCTAATACATTTGTAGAAGATTCGGGATACAAAGAACATTACTCAATACCAGTCATGGAACTGAATGGAAAAAGGTAAGGGGCTTTCAGTAATTACTCACAGCAGCCACCCCTCGTTGAAAGCAGAAAACTGGAAAGTGCCAAAATTCAAAGGCTAACTTAAAAGCTAAGATGGAGATCTCAGAATAATAATGACCCCCATGAATGACATACAAACTCAACAAAGTATTAAATGTTATATTTATTATTTCCTGCACTTTGATACATTTTGTGTGATAGTCCTCAGAGATGGTAATTATAATTAACACGGTCTGATCCATACAGCTCCTTAATGTTCTAGAGCTTACCACCACTGCGGTTTGAAAGCTTTCTGAGTGGGATTCAAAATACCTGCTCCTTGGTGTCAGAGGCTGGAGTCAGGCAAGTCTATGTTGATGAAGGTGGCACCTCCATAAGTTGGGACCCCCAGATAAAGTGACAAGGGCCACCACCACCTGGGCAGTGTATTTGCAAGGTGCAGGTGAAGACAGCCTTTAGCTTCTTGTGGTCTTGTTTCCTTTTGTTGGAGAGACGGTGGTTAAGAAGAATGACAAGCTCAAATAAATGTGAACAGGTCCTCAGGCATTCCTACATCTGTGCAGAGGCCTAGGACAATATTCAGACAACTGGAACTGATCTAAAGGTCAAGGAAGAGGATATTAGCCTCTGACTAGTTGGTAACAGAGTGTTTCCCTAAGACCTTCCTTTAACTGTCCCATGGGGCCCAGCTTCCTCAGCACAGGCAGTTACCAATTTGCTTCCCTAAAAATGTGCACAATGGAACAAACTCCTCAGCACCCTTCAGAGAACTGATAGTCACTAAGCAGTAAAGTGAGCAGCCACAGGAAGGGGTTGACCACTGTCAAGAATACTGTATTTACAGCAGTAAGTACTTGCATTTGAAGCAGAAACCCAGGTAACAGTAAAGAGGCTTCCCATTAGCAGAGGCACTCACCACTGGAATCTTGGGATGGGAAAACATATCTCATGGGCACAAGTAGATCAAGGCCACCATTTTCTTTCACCTATGATAATAAGCAATCCCAGAGAACAGAGTCACTCAAGATTTTGTTACTTTTCCATTCCAGATTGATAGGGGGCTAAGGCTATTGTCTCCCCATGCCTCAAGGACCTGGTGGGTTGGGGGCTTCTCTAGTTCACTGCTGCAGTGAGTGAAAGTCAAGCAGCCATTACCCAATCATCATTCCAGGTCAGACTCAAAGCAAACTCTTGAGAAAGCAAATGGAACAATAATTAGATTAAAATGGTTAATATATAAATTTGTGAAAGGTGAGTAAACAGATGATTAAAAGGTAAGCCTAAAATTCCTTCAAGGATGCGTTAGGGCTTCCAGTGACTTCTAGGCAATGCCCTTAGTCACTGGCATGGGAAGGACAGAGTCGATTAGAAGGGCCAATACAGAGAAGGCAGTTGTTATAGAAAGACTTGATTTGTAACAATTGATAACTGTGTTATTAAAATATTTATAATCAAGTACAATTTAAACATTTTTGTATTTAATTGTTATTAAAAAATAATGTCTACCTGCATATAAAAAAGTAGCAAACTACTTCAAAGTCAAAAAAACTTATCTTTTTAAAAAATTTTTTATAGCTACTATGTGATTTATTTTGAACTTGAAACTTTCTATCAGCAACTATATAAGACACAGTGGTGGGGAGCCATAAATGAAATAGTGAACAATCTAAGACCAAAAAGACTTCCGCTGACAGATGCTCAATTACATGAACAATTTAAGAAAAAATTTGGTTTCAAGAAAGCTATGAAATGCAAGGTACTTCAGTAATTACCACATAATTCTGTGTAAGAAATTATATACCATAAGTATATGTCTCAAATTTTTATCTTTGGGATAAATAATAGATTAAATAAAGTTTTCAATATGAAATAAAATTTCCACATTTTAGCAGCTGAAAGCTATACAATTCTGGGTTTTAAATTTATGGCAGGGTTACAAAACAACCTGTTAATAAACTGGATTGTGATTGATTTTAATAATGGCTAATATTTATTGAGTACTAAGTTTGTATGTCAGGCTCTATTATAAATCTTTTCATCAAACTCTTTCAAGGTACTACTAGTATTGTCATTATTCCTATTGCACAAATGAGAAATTTGAAGTGCAGTGAGTTAAGGATCTCTCCCAAATCACATAGCTCATAAATGGTAGAGGCCAGATTCAGTCCTGGGAAGTAAACCTAAAGAGCAAACCTAACATCCTGAAATAAATCTCTGCATCTGCTTCAACATGTCTTGATTTATAGCTTCCGGAACTGATTTTTAAATGGTGAGCTCACCAATTTCAAAGAAAGAATACACTGGCATTTCCTTACCATTTATTTGTTTTAATTTCTATACATTTAAGCATTTTAATAACCTGTTAGTTTTACTTTAAAATTTTAAGTAGTTGGGGCCCTGGCTAGGTAGCTGAGTTAGTTGGAGCATTGTTCTGATATGCTAAGGTTGCAGGTTCAATTCCTGATTAAGGCACATAAAAGAAACAACTAATGAATGAATGGATATGTGGAACAACAAATCCATGTTCCTCATTGCTGAGTGAGACACTTTCTGAGAACCAATCCTATGATTATATCAATACATTTCACTGTCCTTTTTTTTTCTATAAACAAAACTTAAGCCATACTTTGAAAAAAACTAATTCTGGTCTTCTTAATAATTCTAGAGTATCCCATTTGGTATGAAGTCTGCTGTTGAAAGAGGATTATCTGCTGTTTTCCACACGTTTAGCCGTAAAACCTCAAGTTCAACCATCAATGTTTCAGATGAGGCCGGTTATGCTATTTTCCATCACGCCGCTCTGCACAACAGGGTTTCCATTATATGCCAACTGTGCTACACAAACTTCAACGTCAACCAGAGACGCTTTATTATGCTGAGCCAAGGTACTATCAAGTTTTTAAATCTTTTAAAAGGTTTTAAAATGTTTTTATTTTTCTTACCCCATTCAGCACTAAGAATGAATGTCAATTTTAGACAAGCCTAAAATTTGGTGCTGGTACCTAGAGCAAAGTTGAGGGTTTTGTTTCATTTATCTCAGAGGGGCTCCTTTTAGTTTTCGAAGTATCACTTATTGCTTCCTTATCTTATTTGTTTATTGTGTCTCCGTCACTTGAGTATAAGTGCCCTAAAGGGCAGTGATTTGGTTTCCTTTGTTTACCATGGTATCCTAGTGCCCAGAAGAAAGGCTGACTTTGACAGGTGCAGGAAATCATTGTAGTTAAATGAATGCATAAATGTATGAATGCAGGGTAGCATTTGATAATCACTGGCATAAAGTGCAGTGATTTACTCTAGAAATTCAGAGACAGGGGAGATAAATAGAGATCTTAACAGAATATTCATTTCTATCCCAGGGGTCTCAGCCGGGGGATAGTTTCTTCACACGACATACACTTAAATTATATTTATGACAAAAATGTCCTCTATAATAATCAGTTTTAGGATTATTATTTAGACCTCTTTAGGGCTACCCCCATTTAAACCCCCATTTAAACTTTGTAAAGCAAATTTTCCTGGTTATTAGCTACACCTACATATGTATATATTCTTTGGAACGTGTTTAATCAGTACAAAAATAGCAAAATTGAAAATGAGAGTGGAGATCCTCCATAACTGAAAGTGTCAGGAGTGGCGGATGCAACAATATCAGCAATAAAAGAAAATGATGATTTCATATTTTAACTAGCTATCTTAACAAGCTGTGTTAAATTTTCACTCATCAAAATGAAATGTTCTGCTTTAATCCTTTTGACTACTAATAAAGTCTGTACTCTATCACTATAATTAAACTGTTTTAATCAGATGCTTCTATTACTTGATTAAAATATTCAATACAGAGTGAACTTAGTTAAAATAGAGCACAGATTCAGTCAAATTTAAATGCAATGGGTAGCTATTATTTTACAATGTGTTCTATTTTAACTCTTTTTGGTGTGAAAAAAATCTCTGATAAATTAGTCTCTCACCCATCCTGTGACTACTTGAATTTCCATTGGCTGAGAACTGGGTAGAGTCTGAAGTATAGAAAAGGTTTAACTCTAACTGGCATTGTCTATTGTTACCTAATCAACACAACACTGCCTCACCTGTGTGTTCTGACCAACCACTTGGGAGGCACAGGTCTCTCTGATGTGATGTCAGGTGCGCACAACACGCCCAGGTGGCTTGATGAAAAGTTACCTGCAACCCCGTTTGATGTCATCTATGTCTACACATAGCCTTCTTGTTCTTATTTATATGAGTCTATTTTGATTAATTTAGGAAACTGCTATATATTAATAATCATGTTTCGATGTGTATTTCCTTTTAAATCAGAGTCATCAAAAACGGATGCGAAGAAAGAAAGAAATGGTAAGACGGAAGTTAAATATTTGGTGCATTTTAAAACATTATTGCATATATTTAAACTTTTCTTATAGTGTATAATCTCCACACTGCTGCCTCATGAGAATGTGACATGATAACGTTTCGTATACATGTTGAAGTGTAAATTGTTTCTACTCATGGTTACTTATTCATATTCCTCCTAAGTTTTTTTTTTTCATTTTTTAACTGTGACATTTGCAGTCACCTCTACTTATTTTGGTAAAAGCAGACCCCAGAGTGGTTTTGACCCCTTAAACAAACAAAAGCCAGTTAATATTATTTAGATGGGTTGCCATCTGGTGACAGTGACAGTCCGTGAGGCTTGAGGGATGAGTCTGCTGTAAGCATTAGATGTGGGGAAAACAGAAAAATATTTAAAGGCATATATGTACATACATCTTCATACTCTGTATTAGGTAATTCAATGAGGGTTTATGTTTTAAAGAAACCACTTACAAAGCCCTGACTTTTGTAAGGGGAGGGTGGTAGTTATTCAAACCAGGAACCTTGCATTGGTGGAAGAGCACAGTTAACCTGTGATAACCGCAGAAGGAAACCTCTCACAGAGAATAAGTCGCTCGGGGTGGGTGGTAAGAGGAGATGAGTGGGCCTGCAATGGAGAAAGAAAGGTTATCTGGCCCACCTACTCTGTAGGAATTTGCAGTTGAGTAACAACAGTGTGCTTCCTGGCAAAGGGGGGAAAATTGGGACAACTGGAATAGAATAACAATAAAAATGATTTTAAAAAAGAATCATTTTATGGCTACCCTGTGTAAGAGTACTTGTTTGTTTAGTGTGTCTCCTTCATGTGAATATAAACTCCATACAGGGCGAGGATTTGGTTTACTTCGCAGTGGTGTGTCATAGTGCCCAAAAGAAAGCTTGGCATTAGCAGGTACTCAGGAAATAGTTGTTGAATGAATGTATGCATGGATGAACGCAGGGTAGCATTTGACGATTACTGGCATAATCAATATACAGTGATATACTAGAGGAATTCAGAGAAAAGGGAGGTAATTGTGCCTTTCAGGCCCCAAGAGAATATTTATTCCATAGACCAGGGTTCTCAACTGGAGAATGGTTTCTTCTGACTACATAGGCCTCGCCAGAGCTTCCCTGATTCTAGCATGACTTTGGACAGTGTTTCTCATCCTAATCACTGCTGATGTGTGGGTCGGGAAATCCTTTGTTGTAGGAGGCTGTCCTGTTCCCTGTAGAATGTTTAGTAGTATCCCTGGCCTCTACCCACTAAATGCCAGTAATGACCCCACCCCAGCTGTGACAAGCAAAAATGTCATCAGACATTGCACATATGTGTGTCGGGAGGTTCTGGGATAAAGTTTCAAGTTCATAGGAATCAGCCAGGAACCTTATTAAAATGCAGAATCTGATTCAGATTCTGCCTGGGTGGGGGCCAAAATTCAGCATTTCTATAAAGCGTACTTTAAAGTAGTAAGAGGGGCTTTATAGGGATACAGCTCCTGCCACTTGGTTGTGCTGAAATGGTTTTCGGAGAGTGGTAGAGAGGATGAGAGGGGAGGTTGCTGTGGTTTTAAAGAAATTCTTTAGGTCACTCTGATATGCTTCCCCTGCTGAGAGCAGCCTACTACTGCCTTCCCTTTGGTTGAAATGAACCCACATGCTCTAAGTCCTATCATCAGGTCTCAGTCTTTTGGGGAGCCTGCCCTTGTCAGTGCTCTCCCCCACCTAAGGTGGGTCAGGGTAGGTAGAGGGGGCTGGATTGGGTATTTCCTTCTGCGAGATCAGTACGGTTCTGATAACCCAGCAGTTTCGGCTCCTGTAAAATCGTTTCTCCTGCAGACGCAGGCAGGCCTTGTTAAGGAAGACGGAATGCTCTGATGTGTTTCAGATTAGTTCCTTTTTCCTTCCCCCTGCTGGAAGCAGAAGGGATTTTTTTCTCTGATATTCACTGTGAGGACCTGAAGGTAAACCTCAGTCATGTGTAGGGCTCCCTCTGACTGGGTCCCCTGGAGTTTTTAACTCTCAGATTCGTCCTCATTGAGCCGCCAGCAATGTGGGTCCCAGCACTGGTTCCCGTGCAGGTTTCTGCTCTTGGGTTCCTGCTCCGGTAAGTCGTGATGCTCAGAATTTGCCTGTCTAGCTCTCCCATTTTGGGGGCAGCATTTTTTACCCTGTGACCTCACTCCTCTAAGAGATCTAAGAAGAGTTGTTGATTTTTCAGTTTGCTCAGCTTTTTACTGAAGTGAGAATGGAGTGATGACTTTTAAGCTCCTTACATGCTAAACCAGAAACAGGTAAAAAACTAAGCAAGTAGCTTTAAATAGATTTGTTTCAGGTGTTATAGATTCTCAAGTCTATGACATAAAGCTTGGACTACTAAGGCAGGCAAAGGCTGTTAGAAGTTTTTGAGTTGGAAGAAAAATAGTGCTTTTTCAGAGAAATGAAGGAGTTAGCTAGACCCTGGTCAGGAAGATGTTGTTTGAGAGAAGGAAGCTTTCAGAAAGCAGGAATAGATAATTCATTGTCAAAATGAGGAAGACTTGATAATGGAAGGGGCACTATTAAACATTGTTCTCGGGCAACAGTCATAGACTAATATTTTCCTGAGCAGTCTGGGATGTGTGGTCGGTCACCTTACATTGGAGGAGCTACAAAAAGGCCCAAATGAAGAAAACAAGGTGTGTAAGTTGTGGGTTTTTTTGAGGATGGGAGCTAGCTGGTGATTCAGGTTAAGTTGAAGCCAGTGGATTTTCTTTCCTGTATTCATATTCAGTTGTCCTTGAGAAGCCACTGAAGAGTTTTAAACAAGGGAATAAAAAGATCACACTTACATTTCAGAAAAAACAAATGGACTGGGGAAGGGAAGAAGAGGATGGGGATATCCCCTGAGAGGTGATTATGGCTCCCTATGGAGTAGGGTGGTGGTGGCAGTGAAGACAGCTTCTGTAGATATTTAGAATTGGTGGTGGGCTGGTTATGGAGATGAAACGAAAGGGAGGTGCCAAGGAGTCTTTCAGGTTTCCAGTTTGTAAAACTGGACGGCTGAGTGATGATACCCTTCACTGACTTAGGGAGCAGTGAAACAGATCCAGGTTTGGAGGGAAAGATAGGAGTTCAATTTTGAATGTGCTGGATTTGAGGTGGTGTGTGGAGAGGCCCAGTCAGATGTTGCAGATACAGATCTGGAGCTTGGGAAAGAGACTGATCCAGAGACATAACCCTGGGAGTCATCAGCTTATAGGTGGTAAGGGAAGCCATTGAGAAGATAAAAAGGACCAAGACAGAGATTAAAACTCATTTGGACGGACAATGAGAAAATACCAAAGGAGACTGCAAAGGACCAGCTGGAGAGGTAGAAGAAGAATAAGACAGCATGATACCACAAAAACCAAGGAAAGAAACTATTTTAAAGAGGCAGATGTGGTCAGTTTACTATTGAGAGGTCAGTAAGATGAGAATTGGAAAATGCCCACTGGATTTAGTGAAAGTTTGAGTGAGGTTTTTTTTTTTTAATTCAAAGGATCTTATCTCTTGTACAAAATATTTGAATTAAATGGAAAATAATTTAAACAAGAAATAGCTTATTTTATCACAAGACTGTTTAACACATTGACTTACTTTTTTAATTATTTAATATTTTCAGTTTTATTTATTCTTATAAAGAAGTATTCATTTTTAATGGTTAGATATCCTGAGTTAAATAAAGAAATATAGAATCGCCTACATTAGTCATTTTAGTGCTTATCTTGGAGCTTCTATATCATACAATACTGAACTCTGTGGAGAGATATCGATAAGGCCTGTTTTTTAGAAAGGTTGGATCTTTGACCACTGAAGGAGCTGTCCATCCACTCTAGGCCCAACACCGCTACACCTGGCTGCACAGGCTTGCTCCTTAGAATCAACCACCTGTCTACTTTGTTTCAAAGCTGATTACACGCTTTCTGAAAAAAAAGGCTGGATGCCCATTCACTTTGCCGCTTTCTATGACAATATCTGCATCATCATTGTTCTCTGTAGGAAAGATCCTAGTCTGCTGGAAGCTGAGGCAACAGCTGAGTAAGTTATTAAACATTTGTAAAAATATACTTTTCTGCTCTCGTGGCTTGCCCCAAACGCTGACACTGAAAGAAATGGTCAGTATGCTTGATTTGAACGGCTGTGTAAGGCTTACTCTGCCATCCTTTCCGGTCACTCTCTTCTTCTCCTGCCACTTACCTTTAGACTCTATACAGACAGAGCTTTTCTATTAACCTATGCATCTTGTCTGGAAGAATAAAGAGTAAGCCGTAGCAAAGTGCTGTTGAATCATTTGGAGGCTGGCCGTCCAGGGCTGGGACAGGACCCCTCCAAGGCCAAAGGGGGTCTGGGATCTTCTTTCCGCTTTGCCGTCCTGGACAGGGGCCTTTGATCTCATACTTCATGGTGTGCTGTGCTGAATGTGCATTTGAATAGGGAACACAAATGAAGGTATGACAAGGAACTGTGAGACTGAACACAGATGGTAATTAGCACAGATGTTGAAGTCACTGACAATAGGAGGGGTCATGCGGGTGCGGCAATGCGTGAGCTAGGATGTGGGAAAGGACTCACTTGAGCAGGGGACAATGGCACTGTGGAACTAGATAGGGTACTGTAATGTGATAGCATATTTTTCAAATGAGGCAAATCAGAGTGGTGATGTTAGAAGTAACAGTAATCTTTATTCCTACCATTGAGTATGAGAAAGAAAGCAATAGAACAGTCTTGTTAAAGTAGAAAAGGGAGAAAGTAAAGAGATGGTCACTCACAAAGGGCAACAGTTTCCCCAGTGCCAAGAAAAAGGGAACAGACGAGAGGCTTGGGGTCAGCTGGATAGAGATGAGAGTTCAGAAACAGGATGCAAGAGAAAGAGGTTCCACGAAGAGATAAAGGCATAGATATAAGGATTTTTAAAAAAGTAATAGTTGAGGCAATGTGATGTGGTAAAAGGAGGAGAGGGAAACTATGTATTGAGACTGTGCTAAGCACCTTATTCACCTCTTAGACCAGTACTGTCAGCTGATTTTTACCTTCATTTTTTTACAGACAAAAGTAAGTACCCAGTTTGCTTCTGGTGACATTGCTAGTCAGTAGATCTATTAGTTAAGACATGGTTGAAGCTGCTATGACAAAGATACCCTGAAATATTTGTAGTTTAAATTAGATAAACATGTAGTTCTTTTTTATGAAGTCTAGGTTCATGGTTGAGGGCTGGCATAATGGCTTGACATATGAGGGACCCAGACTTCCTTTTGGTGCTTCTTATTATGTGATTTTCATGTCCTGGTGCAAAATAGCCACTCCTGCTTTCATTATTATGCCTGTATTCTAGCCGTGAGAAGAAAGAGAGGGGAAAGTAATTGTGCTCTCCTTTTCTCTTTAGGTTATTGTCCAATAACTTTTATTAATATGAGATTGGCCAACGTGAGTCTGGCGGCCATTCCTATCTACGAGGAGGTGGGAATGTCATATTTTGGCAGAGAGCCATGTACCCGACCAAAAGGTCTTCATACTCTGAAAAGCAGATAGCGAGTTTCAGAAAAACTGTCAGTTTCTGCCACAATGAGGAAGCCGGGATTTGAGGACCAGACCTGAAGTATAAATATGTTGTAACTCCAATTGAGGAGCAATTTAATCATTTTTAAAACGGGCTGATTATACTTGCCTTGCTTTTTCCTTCCCTCATAGAATGGTTATAAGGATTCAATGAGATAGGATAGTCTCAGAACTTTGTGAATTATTTTGAACTTTTGAACAAATTATAAGAAATGGTAATTACTGGGCTGGCCAAAAAGTTCATTTGGTTTTTCCCATAAGATGGCTCTAGTAGTGCTTAGTTGTCTTTAACTTCATTCAAAACAAGTTTGTTAGATTGTATTGTGACAGCTGTTGTATCAGTGTGCATTAAAAAAAACTTATCAAAATTGGTGAATTTTTGTATAGCCATTTTAATATTGAAAATGGAAGAAAATAAGCATTTTGGCATATTATTCTTTATTGTATCAAGAAAGGTAAAAATGCAGCTAAAACTCAAGAAAAGATTTGTGCAGTGTAGGGAGATGATGCTGTGACTGATTGAACATGTCAAAAGCAGTTTGTGAAGTTTCGTGCTGGAGATTTCTCACTGGACTATGCTCCATGGTCCAGGAGAGCAGTTGAAGTTGATAGCGATCAAATAAACATATTAATTGAGAACAATTGATATTATTATATGCAGGAGATAGCTGACATACTCAAAATACTCAAATCAATAGAGTTGTTGGTGAAAATGAAAAATGTGTCTTTTATTTTATGGAAAAAACCCATGAGAACTTTTTGGCCAACCCAATAATTTGGGAAGGAGTGTAAGGACAAACACACAAAGGACAGCCAGGGCAGGGGAAGTAAATCTATTATATATGGAACATACAGAAAAATAACGTGTAAGAAGGAGAGGTTATGGGAAAAATCAGACTTCCTCCAATAGCAATTTGGATAGTTTCACAAAAAGTAAATTTGACATATTATATGTGTGCTCAATTATTATAATATGTTCCTTGATTTTTAGGAATCAGTGTACTCCACTGTTACTTGCTGCCACTTCAGGAGCACTGGACACTATTAAGTACCTATTTTCTCTGGGTGCTAACTGGAGAAAAACAGATATTAAAGGAAATAATATAATTCATTTATCAGTGCTGAGCTTTCACACAGAGGTTCTCAAGTATATAATAGAGTTAAATATTCCTGAACTCCCAGTTTGGAAAACTTTGGTAGGTGAGTATAGAACATGTAATCTCTTTGTAAATAAATGTTCTGATTATTATTCAGTTTAATTATTGATAATTACTCTGAAATAGAGGGAATAAAATGCAGTCATACATGCATTATGTTTTAAATATGTAAAAATCATGAAATAAACATTTTTAGTTAAAGCCAGAAATAAAAATAGCACCAAACTTTATTTTTGTGTGTGCAAAAGTAGTTTTATTTCTAAATTAAAATCAAAGATAAAGAACCCAAACAGAATATAGTTTATACAATTATTTTTATTTTCCAATTTTCATCAAAAGTCCAACCATCTTCTCTCCATCAAAAAAGCAAGTTTAAAAAAAAAGGAAATAAGGAGGAAATTAAAGTTTGAGTGGAAAAGGTTCCCACCAGTTTATTCCTCACTTCCTAATTTTAGAGACAGATTCAGTAACATTTTTTTTCACATTTTGATAAATATTTTGTGAGAAATTCTGTTCAAGATTTCTGTCCAAATTTTTATACAGCCTAGCCAGAAATATTATAAGGGTAGGACTTACTAGGCCAACTGAATGTACACATCTAATTTTACTCCTTCTCATTAAAATCGCATGGAGATTAAATAAAAATAACACCAGCAGCAGCAGCAGCAGCAGCAGCAAACAAGCATTCAGGAGAAAACAGGAAAGGATACAACTGCAATAAAATATTGGAAACAGATAGGCAAGTCTTAGAATTTAGCTGACAGGAAAAACCACTGCAGGCCAACAGTGGAAAAACTGAGAACCTCTCGGACTCACACGCTAAATCCTCCATAGGCTCAAGAACTCGCAGTGCCAGTCAAGAGTGCTTTTTGCAGAGGCTAACGAGGAAAGACCTAAGGATGCTAAGGAGGGAATTCCCCCGCAGCCAGCAGGAAACTGGGAACCTGGCACTAGAGAAAAGAAAACAGAATTTCAAAGGAGACAATAAAGGGAAGTCCCAGAATGGAAACTGTGTACCCAGGCTGAAGGGAAAATGTGGGAGGAATTACTAATAGGTAACAAAGAAAGCTAAGCAGATGAAATAAAATAAGAAAATTATTACATCCAAGGAAAACAAAAGTAAGAAAGGAGACTCAACTGTACTATATTATAACGCTTAGTTGTGAATAATATCTGTTTAAGTATCATAATATAAGTACTGAATATTCCATTTTTTAAAGATTTTATTTATTTTTAGAGAAAGGGGAAGAGCAGGAGAGAGAGACAGAGAGAGAGAAACATCGATTGATTGCCTCTCTTATGGGCCCCAAGAGGGAACCGAACCTGCAGCCCAGACATGTGCCCTGACTGGGAATCAAACCGGCAACCTTTTGCTTTCACTTTGCAGAATGACACCCAACTGAGCCACACCAGTCAGGGCTTGAATATTCATTTAAATATTTATATAAATATGGGGAAGAAGAAGCAGAGGAAATGGAGCAGAGCAGTATTGAAAGAGTTAGTTTCTCATTTACCATAACATGAAGTCAATCAATGATGTCTAAAATTTATACAGCAAAAGGCAACAATGTGTATAAAGTATTTAGAAATACAGAGATATGTAAATCACAAAAGGTATAGGGAAAGGCCCAAAGTGATATAGGGAAAGAATCCAAAGAGTCCAAATGGGCCACCTGGGGAGAGAAACTCGGAGGGCTGAAGAGCACGGGGCAGTGAACCACTATATTTTGCTGCGGGCCTTTTAGTAACATGTACTACTTTAATAAAATAAAAACTAAAGCAAAAAATGAAACATTAGAGATGAGAACCAATATATTTTTCCAACAACTCATTTTAGCATGGGAAAAGATACATTTATGACTTTCAGGCCCAATCTACTGACTCGGGAAGTCAGAATAACTGGTTTTTACTGGGTACAGGGAACACAATCCAATTATCAGCTCCAAGAGATATTGGGAAGTGTTTTCAATGTTTGTATATGTGTGCATATGTAACATTTTATATCTTAGTCTTTTTAGGAAGAATTAAGAAGACAATCCTGTTACTTTAATAGACTACGATATTTGCACACTCACCTCAGTATAGAATAGTATTCCTACCAGGAAGAGCTTAATAGCACAAAACTTTCCCGACAGCCACTGCTTCCTGCAGTCATTGTCAGGAAGTCCCGATGATGATGCAAACATGGTAACCAATGAGCATCTGGCCACTGTTTCTTTGCTTTGAGCCCTGGAATAGCTCTTCCTCCTTACATTGACCATGTCCGCTATGAGTAAAAGAAAAATAGCCAGAGTTTATTATGTGTTCAGGATTAGCTCTTGGAGTGGAAGTTAGATTTTAAAAGAGAGAACCGTGGAGTAATCTAGCCAAGGTATGAATTAGGGCCAGATTTGTTATTACAAGAGCTGGAAAGGAGAAATGAGGCAAGGAGACTGCTATGTGGTTTTTCTTGCACCATAAACATTGTTTGGAAGTATGTGCATTTGTATTATCTCATGTCTGGAGTATAAGTTCATTCTTCTTCATACTCAGGAAGTATATAAAGCCTCACATATGATTTAATAGATATTACATTTTATTGACAATAATGTAGTTTACATCCTTGAAAAGCCATACTCAAATTTTATTCAGCAGCTGATTTCCAGAAGCTGACGTGTACTATTTTCCAAGCTAACTTGAATCATGTGACCATCTGATCTAAGCCATTCAGACCAAAGATAAAAAAGTTTAGGATTTTTAATACTAATTTTACAGATTATAAACCTCAAAGATCATGGCTGTATACGGTATGTTCAGCATCTCACAGAAAGAAGCCCACACACAAAGGGAACTTGGCGACTGCAGTGGTGGTGATGGTGGTGGTGATCTCAACTCATGGCTTCACTTGGCCTAGACAAAACAGAAAGGGAAGCATTCACTCCACTTCTTTTTGTAAAATTATAACATGTGTTTTTCTGTTCAATGCTCACCAGAAATGTTGCAGAGTGAAAGCTACAAACGAAGGATGATGGCTGTCATGTCCTTAGAAGTAATTTGCTTAGCCAAGGAAGAGTACTGGCAATATATTTTGAGTGCAGGTGATGTAAAATTTATTAACTACCTTTTGCTTATGCCATTTCATACAGAGCTATATTATAGTCAATTAATCACTTTAAGGAATATTTTTATTTTCACACAGAAGTTGCACAGGATCAAAAAACTATATAAATCCCATTTTTCTAAAAATAGACAAATTTACAAATATTAAATTATGACTTCTCATATTTACTACTTTCATGTAGAAACTATCTCTATTCTGTATTTACACAATTTATTTTTTAAATTAAAAATTGTGTTTGTGCCCTGGCTGGTGTGGCTCAGTGGACTGAGTGCTGACCTATGAATCAAAGGGTTGTTGGCTCAGTTCCCAGTCAGGACACATGCCTGGGCTGCAGGCCAGGTCTGAAGCTGAGGGCACATGAGAGGGAACCATACATTGAGGTTTCTCTCCCTCTCTTTCTCCCTCCCTTCGCCTCCTTAAAGATAAATAAATAAAATCTTTAAAAAAAAATAGTGTTTGTGGTTTGTAAAAGCAGTCCTGGATTTGTAGATAGCTCTGCACTTAGAATTTAGGCTAATTGCTTACCCTTTCTAATCCTAGTTTCCTCATTAATAAAATGGGTCCTACCTCAAAGGATTGTTTAGAGAATAGCACTGTTCAATATAACTTCCTAAAATGATGGAAATGTTGTATCTGCACTGTCCATTATGGTTGCCTTTACTCTAATGTAAATGTTGAACACACATGATATGTTCCATAAATATTTGTTCAATGAAAGAAGCAAAAAAAATTACTATAGGTAGTCCCCCTAATGTGTTCCTAAAAACATGTACAAAAGTTCTATGTCCAAAGACTGAGCCATAGATAAATAACTTATGAGGGAGATTACATGTCAGATAAATAAGTAAGGCCTAATTATACCTACTCAGTATTAGATTTTTCCAGCACTTGGTGGGTGCTCCATAATGTGCTCTTTTCTTTCACATTGAACTGATACAATGAGCATCTAACTGAAGCCAGATTTTCTATTTTCACCATGCCCATTGATTTTTGAACCAATTGTGATTAATCAGGCTAAGCTTCCTTGTTACTAAATTCAGCACTTCATTTTTGCTTTCGCAGTATTTGTATTTGTAAAAAAACATGGTTAAAATATAATACAATGCTCAAATAACTACACAAACACTGCCACAGAAATTCGAGGCAGTAAACAAAATGAACTCTACCATGCGGCAACTCAAAGAATTTATTTGTCCATGATCTTAAGCCAAAATTCAGTGTTTCAAAGGTTGCTTATGGTTACCAAAATGAAATGTATGATTGTGTGCTGTGTGAAATTAAACATATGAATGAGAGAGCTCTTGTGTTGTAGACAAGACAGAAAAGTACATTTATGTAGTTATAAGTGATAACTTATATTTTGTAGATTTGGCAGTTTTTATATAGCAATACCCATAAACTTTATTTAAATCCTATCATGATAAATTGACTACAAATGGTTACAAATAATTCATGCTTTTCTTGATCTCTTCGTTGCAGGCACCATTCCTGCTTTAATCAATGCATTAAAAGGTTCCAAAATAAAATTACAGTGCAAAACTGTTGGGTTATTGAGTAACATCTCAACCCATGCAAGTGTAGTGCATGCTCTAGTGGAGGCAGGAGGCATTCCAGCTCTGATCAACCTACTGGCTTCTGACGAACCACAACTACACTCTCGCTGTGCTGTTGTTCTGTATGATATTGCACAACTTGAAAACAAGGATGTCATTGCCAAATATGTAAGTTCTTTTCATAGAAAATAATTTCCAGTGGTAGTAATTCCCTCATATAGAAGCTAGAAAGACACGTACCATGTTATTATGCAGTAGCAAAACTTTCAGGGAAGGATTCCAACCTCAATGAGGACAAGAAAGAGCAAACCTGCCACAATCTGATTAGTGCCATCAGTAAACAAGCAAGACAGTACCAGAACAGCACAGCAAAGGGCATGAGCTTCAGCAGAGATGCTCAGTTTCCCTGTCCCCAAGTCTCACTAGGTGACGCAGTGGGCTCAGGTGGATGCTACCTACATATTGGGTTTGTGTCACATGTGTGGAACCCTGAGCTTAAGAAGTCTGTCACTTTGTTGGCAATCAGTAAGCAAGCCTGTTCTTTGGAGGGAGCTGTTGCAATATCATACAAGATTTGTAGCCACATAAAAATCCTGAAGCATGGCCCAGGTGAAAGCTGTTACAATCTTGACACACTGGCACGATACAGGTAGGTGTGCAAGAGGCCCAAGGAAGACTGTTTCTTAACGAAAATATCTGGTAAAGCTAGCACCTGGGCAATATGGAAGGCAAGTGCCAATTTAGCTCTTAGGGATGTGGTTGCTTCTTACTGTTGATGAGAAGATATTATAAGAAACACTACCATTTTAGATGTCCATCCTCCCTGAGAAATGTAGTCTAATTCTGTACCAGAATTAGAGGAAAATTATTGTTTATAAACATCAAACAATCTTTGCCATATTATATTCCCTCAAATAAAACCCACCTTATTATGTTTTATTTTGACATTTTAATTGATATTTATAAATAATATTTGAATAGTATTCTTCAGGTAACTCATCTTCACTATGGATTGAATCAGTTAGCATTATAAAATGCACCCTTTTTGTCAAGTACAATACTTTTGCACTGACTGCTGTCTTGTCCAAAAACATGTTTATGATCTGTTTTCTTTGGCTCTCATGTTTAATTTGGCTTTGCCCATCCTTTTCTTGTTATTTTATTTCTTGTTGGTTTAATTTGGCTTTGCCCATCCTTTTCTTGTTATTTTATTTCTTGTTGGTTGGTTTGATATCAATCATTTGGAAAATATATTAGAAATATAACCCCCCCAGGCCCACCTTCAGAGTTACTCAGTCTTATTAATTTAGACCTCATAATCTTCAGTGATTCTGCGAACTATCCAGTTAGGATAAATATGTCCTTCATATGAAGTATATTTAATTTTTGTTTGTCATTTACTTTTTATTAGGTTTACAATTCATTAACATCTGCTGATGTAACATTTTAATCTTCATTCTGTCATGTTTTGTTATTATTTTTTAAATCTTCTACTATATAATCAGTGTTTTCTTCATTTTTAAAATATAGGACTTAGACATCAATGTCCGTTACCTATTTTTCCTGAGACTTGGTATAATTTTTCAACATGTACATTCATCTATTTTTGGAATGTTTTCTTGAATTTATATCTTTAAATACTACATCTCTGTAGTAGTCTCTCAGTTCATTCATACAAGTAATTTTTGAGAGTTTATTGTATGGCAGATGCTGTTTTAGATGCTGGGGTTGTAGCAGTGAATAAAACAGATGAAATCCCAGCATTCATGGAGCTTTTATTCTAGTTGAGGATAACAAGACAATAAACAAAGTGAGTGAGCTAAATATATAGTATGTTACATTAGTTGAGAATAGGAGTTAAAGAGGAAAATAAAGCAGGGTAAGGGGACAGGGGAAGCTTGTTGAAAAACACTCGTCTAAGAATTTGGCATCTGAGTATAGACCTAAAGTAGATAGGGGAGTGTGACACGTTTTTCTGTTGGAAAGACCATTCTAGTCAGAGAAAACAGGGCCAAAGTAAATGAAGTGGGAGTGTGCCTGTCATGCTCAAGGAATAGCCAGACAGCAAAAGTAGCTGAGGAGAAACAGGAGACAATCTTGGCCGGGTAATGGTGGACCACATCACATAGAGCCATGTGGGCAACTGTTAGACACTTTGGCTCTTACTCTGAGGAAGTCTGGAAGTTCCGTGCAGAAATTTACATTATTCTATCTCTGTATGGGTAAGCAAGGGTAGAAGCAGCAAGACTAAGGAGCTATTGCAATAATTCAGGTAACAGATGATAGTGTCTTGAACCATGGTATTAATAGTGTAAATGATGAGAAGTGATCATATTCTCTGTGGGAAAGTTATAAGATCTGGAAGGATTTGCAAATGAGATTACAAAGTAATAGCCAGTGAGGTAGGAGAAATCTGAAGAATCTATTGTCCTATCAGCCTAATGAAGAAAGTGTTTCAGAGAGGAGGGAATGATTAATAGTGTTAAATGCTGTTGTAAGATGAAAGTCAAAAAAATTGGCCATTGAATTTATTGATCACTGAAATAGCTGACCACTTCCATTTGGGAACATCAACTATTTGTGGACTGTATCATCTTTTCCTGTCTAACATAGCTATCACTTTCTCTCTAGTCCTTTTCCATTTATTACTTAATTTTTCTTTTTTTGTCAGTCCTGTTCTCCTTGTCCCTTGCTATGTTTTTCAGCTTCATTTTTGTGTGGATAGAAATTTAGCTTTTATATCTCCCCATATCTTTCCTGAGCTTTTCCAGCTCTTGTTTTATCTCCTCCATCTCAAAAATATTTTCCCTGAGCTCTGGGGTGTTTCCTATGTA
Source organism: Carollia perspicillata (assembly GCA_004027735.1). NCBI lineage: Eukaryota > Metazoa > Chordata > Mammalia > Chiroptera > Phyllostomidae > Carollia > Carollia perspicillata. The sequence goes on along the minus strand of PVKM010000498.1, from coordinate 58,425 downwards.
CTCTTGTTTTATAGAGGTGATTGCCTTACTATTTTGTCATTGATAATAATATACTATTTAGTAATAATTTTATCTACTTTGTGGCAATATTTTTCTGAAGAGCACTCTTATCTGTCACAAATTTTTCCTGTTTTTTCTCATATCTGGACAGATCCTATCCTGGTTCTTTTATGATTATTACTCATCTCTGAATTAGTTTTTTTCCAGCTCAACTATTTGTAGGAAGTATATGTAGGAAAGGGCCCAGACCCATGTGCTAGTCTAGCAAGAATATGACTTAGGGAATAGGGTTGTGTGCATGGGTCCTGTCCACTTTACTTCTCCCTAGCCAGCTAAGACTGGTGGGGAGTAGCGTACAATGTCAATTTTATTTCCTCCACAAAGTGAAGACTATTTTTTTCCTTTTACCTTCCCAATAGACTGCTTTTTCCAAACATATCTGTTGGTATGATCCTTGTGTCTCCTTGCCTTCCTCGATTTTTGAAACTTTGTGCCACACTGGTCCAGAACAGCACACGCTGCCATGCTACATCCTCATTGCTGTTGTCCCAGATGGGTAACATATGTTTCTTTTTCTGCCTCTCAAGGTAGAGCCACTCATTTTGGAAAATTGTCCTCTGCCAGCATTTTCTGTGGCCAGTGGCCATGGGAGATCTCTCCCTGTGGACAACCTATTCACATTTATTATGGTTTACATTACAGGTGTCTCCTAGCTTTACTGAAGGTGGGGTTACATTTGCATTTTTTATCTTCCTTAATACTCTTGCATTATTTCTATTAGTACGGAGAAATTCCATCTTTATTCCATTTAATATTAGGAAATTACATTCACATTTAAAAATAACAATTTATGTTGCCCAAATACAATTACCAATAATGAGTGCATCTACAATGGCAAATATTTCCAAATGGACACTGTACTCAATTGATCTTACTCAGTTGCTTTACTTTTTATTAAATGTTTAATATATTATAAATATATAATAAATTTAATACCATGTTTATAATATATTTATAATATATTAAGCATATAATAAAATACTATATTTGTATATTATAAGATATAATAATATATTGATAATATATAATAATATATGATATCTTATAATGTAATATATAATAAATATTTTAATTAAACGTTACAGTGAGCTTGGAGCATCAATTTATTTTGGTATAAAGGAGGCTATTTTAAAATATATTTATAGAATACTTACCCTAATACTACAGCATGCAATATTCTCAAAGTTGTATTCACTGTCGCTTTATGGGTCATATCAGTAGACATTTGTTTATGGATAGATGTCCTGTCCTAAATGAACTGGTGTTTGCAGCAAGATTGTACAATTGTGATTCTAAATAGAGAGTGCATCCATTGCAAATAAATTTAACTGTAGTTAAACTTTTTGTTTATCTTTAGAATGGAATCCCAGCTCTGGTAAATCTCTTAAAGTTAGACATAGAAAATGTGCTAGTGAATGTGATGAGCTGTATACGGGTGTTATGTATGGGAAATGAAAACAATCAAAGAGCAGTGAGAGACCATAAAGGCATCAAATATCTCATCGCATTTCTGAGTTCTGATTCAGGTGAGCCTCTATTTATGTATTTTTAAGCAACTAGATATATTATTAAGTAACGCAAACACAGGTTTGGACTTGTCCTGGATTTGTCCCAGAATGGATCTCGACACATGTAATATAATCCAAATATCCAGAACACCTGAATTTAAACTGCTGGGTTTATAAAATTAAGGGAGTGGGAGGGAAACCTTCCTTTCTCTTACTCCATATTCCTGCATTGGTCCAAAAAGTAGAAATTCCTACTTCAACCTCCCACTCAGGAATGTTATTCATTCCTCCTGTGAAAGAAATAGTGAGTTATATAATTTCTCAGTTTGAAGAATGAGTCATTACAAGTATGTGCTTTAGGTTCTTTTTGGCACTTTATCTCAAAACAAGCTTTCCAGCAATATGGCTGAAGCTATTTGATTCCAGTGTCTATTTACCAATTGGATAGAAATTCTAAATAAAGGAAGAGGGCTGTCTTTACTTAGCACCTCAATTACCCCAATAACCTGAGCTTTAAAGTTCAGAGGAGGGGTCAGGGATTTGGATAGAGAAGTGGGAAGAATAGATTATAAACATAAAAAAGTTCTTAAGAGAAGTCAGATTGCTTAAGGAGAGTTTGCTGTGTGAAAAAAAAAAAAAAAAAAAAAAAAAAGCAGCAGACCAAGAAGAGAAGGTTGAGGAACTCCAAAAATTTCAAGAGTTGGGTGAAAGAAGCCCAATGGTGAGGGTAATCTTTATCTAAAATTCTTGGGATTACAGTCCCAGAATTTTCAGGGTTTAGAAGGTAATGCATGTAAACATTTCTGCAGTGAAAATGTGTTAAGTCATTCTGAGATGGAGAAGGTGCTCTTCAAGTTTTGCTCAGGTAGTTTGGAGTTGAAAGCCCTTGGTATGATTTCTGTTACATACTTGAATTTCCATGGTGGTGTCATATAAATCTTCATTAATAACGCAGAGCAGGACAATTGTGTGTCATAAAAAAATGAAATCATAAGCATTGAATGAATAGAAAGCATTTGCGTATACACATACTTATATGGAAAAATATGAAGCAAATAGATAAAAATGGGTGAAGCATATGCCTAAAACAAACCAAACTCAGAAAAACCTCTAGAGATAGGGGTTAAAACTTAGGAGATAGTAACAAACCCATAGTCTCAAGAAACTGTGGTGAATCTGCTTTGGGGCCATTTAACCTGAATGCATGACATTTTAGAGTGATTCAGAATGGTTAAAAAGAAACTGGAATTAATAAAATTCCTTTGCGATCTGCTACAGCTTAATAAACCAACGAACATCCTAGACCAGGGATGTCAAACTCATTTCCACCAGGGGCCACATCAGCCTTGCGGTTGCCTTCAAAAGGCCGAATGGAATTTTAGGACTGTGTAAATGTAACTGCTCCTTAACTAGGGGCGAGGACCTCAGTGCTGCCGCCGGGTAGAAACAAGGTACCGGGATGGATAAAACAAGGTGGAGGGCCGGGTCCGGCCCACAGGCCTTGTGTTTGCCACCTGTCCTAGCCAATTATTAGTTAATTCATTAAGAGTATAAAGGTAGCACTCCTAAATAGTAAACATAAAGAGAAAAAATGATTTTTTTTCAAAATTAATTTTTTATCTTCCTTGGTCTGAGGAGATAAACTAGATTAACAGTACTAGATGAATTACTTTCATTTAGGTTTCAGATAAGACAAGCACTGAGTGGCCTCAGACCCAGCCAACACTGACACTGAGTTTGAATCTCTGTCAGCCTGGTGAACATGCTTGCCCCTACCTGGAGACTCACAACCTGCCTCACACAACTCGTGTACCACCAGAGGCTCTTTCAGTGGCTGAGCATCACAGGCAACTGGCAGGTGAAGGCGGATCTCAGAGTGCCTTTGGCCTTCTGCTGACCTGACCCAGGATTGGTACTAGTGGAAGCTGGCCTCAGAATGCAGCTTGGCCCCTCCCATGTGTACCCAGGCCCAGAAGAAGCAGTCACCAACTGTGGATCGCTCTACAGTGCCTGACAAGTAACCTAGGGGTGGTCACAGGCAGCATCTGACATTGATCTGCAACACAGTCCCTCCCAAGAGGCCCCAGAACCAACATACCCAGTGGCAGGATTCAGACCATATCAAAGCATGGTCTGATTAGCGCCAAGAGCAGCACACACAAAGGGAAATCTTGGAAGGCACCAGGCCCTGTGGTGGCACATTCTGCTTCATGGGGTCAGCCCCCACACATCACCTTGTACACAGTGGTCAGGGTCACATCTCAGAGTTAGCTAACCCAAGGGCATACCCCACCCATGGACAGGCCAGCAGCAATCTAGACTGAACTGTAACAGGAGAGCTCACATAACCCACACAGGGATATTCCTGGAGCATGTGTATCAGGTGAGCACAGCGACTGCACCACTATACCCGACAGGACACCTACTACGTCAGGCCACCCTACCAAGACTTGGAAACATAACAGACCTACCTAATATACAAAAAGAAATACAGAGAGGCACACAAAAGGGGAGACAAAGAAACATGCTGCAAACGAAAGAATAGAAGAAAACCCCAGAAAAAAAAACTAAAGAAATTGGAGGTAAACAATCTACCAGATACAGTGTTTAAAACAGTGATTATAAGGATGCTCAAGGAACTTAATGAGAACTTCAACAATGAGACAGTAAACATAAAAAGAACACAGAAACCATAAAAAGGAACCGGTCAGAAATGAAGAATATCTGAAATGAAGAATACACTAGACGAAATCAGAACCAGATAAATAAAGAAGAGCATCACATCAAAGATTTGAAAGACAAGGTAGCAAAAAAAGGAAAAAAATTTAAATGAGGAAAGTTGAAGAAATCTCTTTGACAACATGAAGCATGCCAACATCCACATTACAGGGGTTCCAGAATGAGAAGAGAGAGCAAGGGATTGAGAACTTATTTGAAGAAATAATGACTGAAAACTTCCCTAAAACTGGTAAAGGAAAATGACACACAAGTTTAGGAACATAGAGAGTCTCACAGAAGATGAACCCAAAGAGGCCCACATCGTAATTCAAATGGCAAAGGTTAAAGACAAAGAATCTTTTTTTAATTGTTATTTTATTATATTGTCCCAATTTTTCCCCCTTTGAGCTCCTCTGCCCATCCCACCCCTCACCACAAATAATCCCCACACTGTTGTCTATGTCCATGGGTCATTCATACATGTTCTTTGACTAGTCCCTTCCCCTTCTTTCCACCATTATTGCCCTCCCCACTACCCTCTGGCTTCTGTCAGTCTGTTCATGTTTCCATATCTCTGGTTCTTTTTTGCTAATTAGTTTATTTTGTTAATTAGATTCCTCTTATGTGAGACCGTATGGTATGTGTCTTTCACCAAGTAGCTTATTTCACTTAGCAAAATATTCTCCAGTTCCATCCATTCTATTGCAAAAGGAGGAGCTCCTTCTTTCTTTCTGCTGCGTAGTATTCGATTGTGTAAATGTACCACAGTTTTTTGATCCACTTACTTACTGATGAGCACTTAGGCTGTGTCCAGCACTTGGCTATTGTAAATAGTGCTGCTATGAACATTGGGGTGCACAGGTTCCTCTGAATTGGTGTTTGGGGCTTCTTAGGGTATATTCCCAGCAGTGGAATTTTTAATTTTTTGAGGACATTTCATACTGCCTTCCACAGTGGCTGTACCTGTCTGCATTCCCACCAACAGTGCACTAGGGCTCCCTGTTCATATCCTCGCCAGCACCTGCTGTTTGTTGATTTATTAATGACGGCCATTCTGACCACTGTGGACTGGCATCTCATTGTGGTTTTAAGTTACATCTCTCAGATAGCTAGTGATGCTGAGCATCTTTTCATTTGTCTACGGGCCATCAGTATGTCCTCCTTGGAGAAATGCCTATTCAGGTCCTTTTCGCATCTTTTAATTGGATTATTTGTTTTTCTGGTGTTGAGTCATATGAGTTCTTTATATGAAGGAAAGGTGGTGAGAAGGATGAACAGCATCCTTATTTATTGGGCATGTCACTCCCAAAGGTAAAGTTGTGATCATCTGGTGGGCAGATTCTGAGTTCTGCATGGACTGAAATGGAGTGTTACAGAGGTTTAACTGCAAAGCCTATGTGAATGGCTTTGATAACAGTTCACTGGAAAGTAAGGACATCACTGGAAAGAGCTCATCTTTTGTAGGCACAGAAACATTACAGATAAATGGGTCCAGATAATCCTCTGGTTCTGTTTGGACCTTCAGAAGTTCATGCCTCTTCTTCATATGTCAAGTCAGGCGGTCCGTATCGCCAGATATCTGTGCACAGTACCGACAGAGGAAGCCCTTCCTTCCAGTGTGCACCACCGTGTGTCTGTGAACATCTTTGTGGGGGTAGAACTGGTGGTCACAATGCTCACACTGGTGCTTTTTTATTTAATCCCACCAGGTGGTCCTGCCTGCATGAGGTTTAAGGTGCTCCAGCAGCATTCTGTGACTCTGCAGACAGACCTTGCAAGTGAGGTCACCAATTCTTGCAGCATGCAGGGCCATGTGACGTTTTGAACTCCTGGTTGGTGTTATAGTTCTTGCCACACTATTCATACTTAAACATCTCTTTATTAGGGTCATGTGTATGTAGGTGATTCTTCAGGTGATCTTTTCAGTGAAACATTTTCTCACAAAAATTACACTTGTGGGTTTTCTCAGGAGAATGAGTGGCCAGTGCCTGATGACAGATGGAAAAAGACTCAGACCTTGACCTTAGCGAGTCCCACTGGCTCTTTGTGAAAAAGAGCAGAACCCATTCGTTCCCATCTTGGCCAATTGCAGTGCTTTAACATCCTCCCTCTGGCCCACAGAATTTCTACTAATTTTTTTCTCATACTTCAGGCTAGATGCGGCAGGCCTGGAAATTGTTTCCTTACATCTCTTTCCAGCAACCACTCCAAAGAAAGACTTAAAAGCAGCAAGGGAAAGTCAGTTACTTATAAGGGAGCTCCCATAATATTTTCAGGTAATTTCTCAAAAGAAACATTTCAAACCAGAAAGGATTGGCACAAAATATTCAATGTAATGAAAAGCAAGGACCTACAACCAAGTTTACTTTACCCAGCAAGGCTGTCTTTAAAAATGGAGAAATGAAGAGCTTCCCAGGCCAAACAAACTAAAGGAATTCAACACCACCAAACCAGTATTGTAAGAAATGTAAAAGGGATTTTAAAAAAGAAGAATAAAAAGGGAACATTAATATGTATAATAAAATGGCAATAAAATGTTTGCCTATCAATAATCATTTTAAAGGTAAAGGAGAATCAAATGCTCTAATCAAAGCACAGAATGGATAAGGAAACAAGACTCATATATATTCTATCTACATGAGATCCACCTCAGACCAAAAATATACACAGAAACTGAAAGTACAGGGATTGAAAAAGATGTTATGCAAATAGAAATGTTTAAAAAGCTGGGGTAGTAATAGTTATATCTGAAAAAATAGATTTTAAAACAAAGGCTATAATGAAAGATAAAGGACATTACATAATGATAAATGGATCAATCCAACCAGAATATATAACACTTATAAATATTTATGCATCCATCATAGGAGCACCTAAATATATAAAGCAAATCTTCATATAACATAAAGGAGAGATTGACAATAATATAGTCACAATAGGGGATTTTAACATCCCATTGACATCAATGGATAGAATTTTCAAGCCCCCCCAAAATCAATGAAGAAACAGTGACTTGAAATGGCACACTAGACCAGATGGATTTAACTGATATTTTCAGACCATTTCACCTCAGAGCAGCAGTACATTCTTGTCAAGTGCACATGGAACATTCTCTAGGATAGACCACATGTTAGGACACAAAACAAGTCTCAATAAATTTAAGAAGACTGAAATCATATCAAGCAACTTCTCCAATTACAATGTTATGAAACCAGAAATCAATTACAAGGAAAAAAACTGTAAAACACACAAACACTTGGAGGCTAAGTAATAAGTTGCTACACAATCAATGGGTTAACAATGTGCTCAACGAAGAAATCAAAGGATACCTTAAGATAAATGAAAATGAAAAGACAACATCCTAAAATCAATGGGACAGAACAAAAGCAGTTCTAAGAGGGAAATTCACAGCAATATAGGCCTCCCTCAAGAAGCAAGGAAAATGTCAAATAAACAATCTAACTTTATAGTTAAAAGAACTAAAAATACAACAAAGCCCAAAGCAAGTAGAAGGAAGAAAGGAAATAATAGAGATCAGAATGGAAATAAACAAAATAGAGTCTAAAAAATAAGTACAAAAGATCAATAAAACTAAGAGCTGGTTCTTTGAAAAGATACACAAGATTGACAAGGACTCAAATAAGTAAAATCAGAAATGAAAGAGAAGTAACAGCTGATACCACAGAAATACAAAGGATTATTAAAAATATTACAAATAACTATATGTCAACATATTGGACAATCTGGAAGAAATGTAAATACTCATAGAAACATGTAATCCTCCAAACCTTAATTAAGAAGACACAGAAAATCTGAACAGATCAATACAACCAATGAAATGGAAGCAGTAATAATAATAATAAAAAAAACCTTCCCAACAAACAAAAGTCCTGGACTGGTTGGCTTCACAGGTGAATTTTATCAAATAGTTAAAACACAACTAACCCCTATCCTTTTCAAAGTATTCCAAAAATTCAAGAGACGAGAATACTCCCAAACTCATTTTACAAGGTGAGCATTATTCTAATTCCAAAACCAGATAAAGAGACCACAAAGAAAGAAAATTATAGGCCAATATCCCTGATGGACATAGATGCAAAAATCCTCAACAAAGTATTAGCACACCAAACTCAACAATACATTAAAAAGATCACACACCATGGTCAGGTAGCATTTATTCCTGGGATGCAAGGTTGGTACAATATTCACAAATCAATGAACATGATATACCACAGAAAAAATGAAGGATAAAAATTGTATGATCATTTCAATAGATGTAGAAAAAGTGTTTGACAAAATCTAACACCTATTTATGATAAAAAAGAAACTCTCAGCAAAGTGGGAATAGAGGGAACATACCTCAATGTAATAAAGGCTATACATGACAAATCCACAGCTAGCACCATCTTCAACAAGGAAAAACTGTAAGTGTTTCCCTTAAGATCAGGAACAAGACAGGGATTTCTTCTTTCACCACTCTTATTCAACATAGTAATGGAAGTCCTAACCACAGCAATGAGACAAGAAAAAATAAAAGGCATCAGATTGGAAAGGAAGAAATCAACTGTCTTTATTTGCAGAGAACATGGTACTGTATATAGAGAACCTTAAAGATTTTATCAAAAAACTACTAGAACTGATAAATGAATTCACTACAGTAGTAGGATACAAAATACATATTTTGAAATTGGTTGCATTTTTATATACCAATAATGAACTATCATAAGGGGAAACTAAGAAAACAATCCTGTTTACAATTGCATTAAAAATGCCTCAGAATAAATTTAACCAAAGATGTAAAAGATTTGTACTTGGAGAACTACAAGACACTGGTGAGAGAAATTGAAGAAGATACATATACATAATGTATGCATATACATAAATGTGTACATTTATGTATGCATACATAAATGTTAGCATACACTGTGCTCACGGACAGGAAGAATTAACCTAATTAAAATGTCAGTACTACCTAAAGCAATCTATAGATTTAATGCAATTTCTGTTAAAATACCAATGGTGTTTTTCACAGAATCAGAACAAATAATCCAAAAATTTATATGGAAACACAAAAGACCCTGAGTAGCTGCAGCAATCTGGAGAAAGGTATCACAGCACCTAATATCAAACTATACTGCAAGGCTAGGGTAATCAAATAAGCACAGTACTGGCATAAAAACAGACATACAGATCAATGAACAGAATAGGGAGCCAGAAATAAACCCATGCCTTTATGGTCAATTAATATATAACAAAGGAATTAAGAATATATAATGCAGTAAATGCAGTCTATTAAATAAATAGTGTTGGAAATATTGGTCAGATACATGCAAAAAAGAAACTAGATTTCTTACACCATATACAACAATAAGTTCAAAATGCATTAAAAACTTAAGTGTTAGACTTGAAACCATAAAACTCCTAGAAGAAAACATAGGCAGTAAAATCTTGGACATTTCTCTTAGCAATATCTTTCTAATATATCTCCTCAGACAAGGGAAATAAAAGAAAAAAAAACAAATAAGACTTCATCAAAATAGAAAGGTTTTGCACAGCAAAGGAAAACATTAACAAAATGAAAACACAGCATACTGAATGGGAGAATACATTCACCAATGACATATCTTGTAAGGGGTTAATATGCAAAAATTATAAAGAACCAATACAACTCAACACCAGAAGAACCAAACATCCAATTAGAAAATGGGCAGAGGACCTGAATATACTTATCTCCAAAGAGGACATACAGATGACCAATAGACATGAAAAGGTGCTCAAAGTCATAAATCACCAGAGAAATGCAAAGTAAAACCACAATGAGATATCACCTTACACCCTTCAGAATGTCTGTCATTGATAAATTAACAAAAATATGTTGGCGAGGATGTGAAGATAAGGGAACCCTTGTACGCTGCTGTTGGGAATGCATACTGGTGCAACCACTGTGGAAAACAGTACGGAATTTCCTCAAAAAATTAAAAATTGAACTGTCTTATGACCCAGCAATTCCACTTCTCGTGTATATCCAAAGAAACCCAACACACTAATTGGAAAGAATATATGTGCCCGTATATTCACTGCACTTATTTACAATAGCCAAGATATGGAAACAACCTAAGTACCCATCAATAGAAGAGCGCGTTAAAAAAGTGCAATGGAATATTACTTGGCTATAAAAAATAAAATCTTACCATTTGTGACAGCACAGATGGACCAGAGGGTATTATGCTAATTTAAATAAGTTAGCGAAAGACAAATACCTTATGATTTCACTTATATGTGGAATCTAAAGAGCAAAATAAATGAACAAACAAAATAGAAGCAGACTTAATAGATATAGAAATCAGACTGATGGTTTCCAGAGGGGAGGGAGTTTGGAGGGCTGGGTGAAAAAGATGAAGTAATTAAGAAGTACAAATTGGTAGTCACAAAATAGTCCTGGGGATGTAAAGCATAGAGAATATAGTCAATAATATTGTAATAACTATTATGGTACCAGGTATGTACTTGAAATATCAGAGGGCCACTTTGTAAAGTATATGATTGTCTACCCATTTCGCTATACACCTGAAAATAATACAAAATAATATTGAATGTAAACTGTAATTTAAAAATAAAAATATATTCTGAGTTACTAAGGGGATGTGACACACCAATTCATGGAATATTTAAAAGACACTGATGTTTATAAAGAATAGGGAAATGATATATTGATAAATTAAAATGTAGACATTGTATTTCTAGTACAACTGCATTAAATATGTCTAACACTATATAAAATTATATATATATTCATAAAAATAGTAGGTGGGCTTAAATGAAATGTTTGATTGTGTTTGGGTGATGAGAATGTGGATGGTTTTATTTCCTAAAAACTCTAAATTTTATTTTATAAAATGAGAAACTAAAGATGTGCTGTGTTTTTATATTCTTACATTTTAAAAGATTTAATTAACTGATTCTTGAATTCATTTGAAGATATGTTAAAGGCTGCATCTTCTGCTACAATAGCCGAGGTTGCACGTGACAATAAGGACGTTCAGAATGCTATGGCGATGGAAGGAGCCATTCCACCTCTGGTGGCTCTTTTTAAAGGGAAACATCTTAGCGTCCAAGTGAAGGGTGCAATGGCTGTGGAATCACTGGCAAGTTACAACCCTTCTATACAGAGAGCTTTTCTGGAAAATTCGTTAAGTAAATATCTTTTAAAACTTCTCAAGGTAGGAATTTCATGATTACTTGTCCTTTTTGTTAGACAAAATATTTGATATTGACTTCAGTTCAGTAAAAATAAAACAAAAACCTATTCTAGAATAAACATCTTATAAAACAGATATGCCTACAGTATTAATAAATGCTCATTAAATGAATGAAATATGTTTTAAAATAGGCATTTCAAATAGATGTTAAGGAACAAGGAGCTGTAGCACTTTGGGCCCTGGCAGGACAAACACTGAAACAACAAAAGTATATGGCAGAACAAATTGGATACAACTTTATAATAAATATGCTTTTGTCACCATCAGCGAAAATGCAGTATGTTGGTAAGTTATTTTCTATGTATAAATCTACACAATGTGGAATAATGGAAATCAGACATGTTTCTTGCTTTTTTTTTTAAACCAGGAGGTGAAGCAGTCATAGCTCTAAGTAAGGACAGCAGGATGCATCAAAATCAAATATGTGAAGGGAATGGAATTGCACCATTGATTCGCTTACTAAGGATTAGTAAACTTGCTGAAGGCACACTTCTGAGTGTCATCAGAGCAGTGGGATCAATGTGTATTGGTTTGTAAATTTATTCCCAATTTTTTAATTATCAAGACACTTCCCATACCCCTCTATCCCCACTGTTTGAGTCCTCAACCATATTAAATATGGTTGAATACTTAATTAAATTAAATTTATAGATATATTTTTTTAATTTCTCTGAGACCCAAATGAGTAAAAGTGGTGTAATTCAGATTTTTGTATCAGTTTGGCTGTCCACATTTTCCTAGACCAGGGGTCCTCCAGTAGAAGTACAGAAGAAATAGCTTGTTTTCAAACTCAACAGCTTAGACTGGTTACACACACATATGCACACACACACCCCTTCCTTTTTATCTCTCATCAAATTCATGCTTGCTTCTACATTCTTGACAAATGCAGCATGTTTAAAGTACTCACTTTATGTAGGATATAAAATAACTCATAGACACAGACATACAACAGCACGGTGGTTACCAGAGGGAAGGGGGTGGAAGGGCAGTAAAGGGGCCACATATATGGTGGTAGAAGATGATTTGACTTTGGGTGGTTGGCACGCAGTGTAATATACAGGTCATGTATCATAGAAATGTACACCTGAAACTTATATGATCACATGAACCAAAGTCAACCCAAAATTTTAATAAAATATAAATGAAATTTTAAGATTAAAAAAAATTTTAAATACAAAATATAAAAGCTGTTTTATCATCCTTGTATCTAGTTGCAGTATTGCTGTCATTTCTGGGTCTCTATTGCTTAATTTTTTCCTAATTATGAATCATATTTTCCTGTTCCTTTGCATGTCTAGAATTTTTTAGGTATGGGTTCTTCTAAGTTTTATTGAAATATAATTGACATACAATAAAATATTTTAAATAGATAATAGAAGAAAATACATGATTTAAATGTTCAATTTGATGAGTTTTGACATGTACTCAGCTGTGACACCACTGCAATCAAATAAATGAATATAATCATCACCCCAAAAGATTTCATTGTGTCCCTCTATAATCCCTCCCTCTTTGCAATCCCATCTCCAGATAACTACTGATCTGTTTTCTATTACTGTAGTTTAATTTTCATTTTCTAGAATTTTGCTAATGTAATGAATCAGATGTACTCTTTTTACTTCCTTCACTCAGCATAATTATTTTCTTACTCCCCCATATTATTGTCAATAGCTCATGTCAATAGCTCACTTCTTTTTCATGCTGAGTAATATTCCACTATATGGTATGATGGTTAATTTCATGCCTTATGAGATACATACATACATACATTCATACGTATCCTGTTGGTTCTGTTTCTCTGGAAAACCATGACTGTGTACATATCAGTATACTAGTATTTGTTTATTAATGCACTCATTAATGGACATTTAAATTGTTTTGTTTCTCAATATTGTGAATAAAACTGTTATGAGCATTTACGTATGTCTTTGAGTAGACATGTTTCCACTTCTCTGGGGCAAATACCTAAAAGTAGGATTTCTGGGTCACATGGTAGATGTATGTCTGACTTCTAAAGACACTGCCAGACTTTTTCAAAGTAGTGTTATCACTTGGCATTCCTACCAGCAGTGTATAATAGTTCCAGCAGCTTCACTTCCTTGTCAACACTTAGTATGGTAATTTTAGCCATTCTAGTGTGAGTGTATAGCAAATCTCAATGTAGTTTTAACTTGCATTTTCCTATAGACTAATGATTTAGAGAATCTTTTCATGTGCTTGTTATTTGTGTATCTTCTTTATTAAAGTGTCTGTTAAAATATTTTGCCCATTTTTATTGTATTATCTTATTTTCTTCCAGTTTCTAGTGTATTTTTCCAGATTTGTTACAAGGTCTTTTGAAGAGCAAGAGTTTTTATTTTGATTGTTTATTGATTTTAAAAAGTTTTAGTTTATAGGTTTTGTGCCTCTTCAAGAACCTCTGCTAAATCCAAAATCCAAAGGTTTTCTGTTTTCCTGTATATTTTGATGTATGATTAGTTTTGTTTTTAAAAAATTTTTTATTGTTGTTCAAGCACAGTTATCTGCCTTTCCCCCTACCACTCCCCACCATTCAGCCCTCCCCACCTCCTTCCCCTGTTTCCCCCCACCTTGTTACTGTTCATGTTATTGTTATTTTACTATCCACTTTAGTACTATTTATTGAAAAGATTATATTTCCTCCATATATTTTAGGCAACTTTGTCAAAAATCAGTTGACTAAGTATTTGTGGGTCTGTTTCTGGACTCCATTCTGTCTACTTATCCATTTGTGTATCTTTATGCTTTACTTACCATCGCAGTTACGAGAGGTTTACAGTAAATCTTGAAAGTGGGTAGTATTAAGTCCTTAAACCTTTTTCAAAGTTCTTTTGGGGATCCCAGGTCCTTTGTATTTCCGTACAATTAAAAAAATTAATCTTTCAATTTCTGAAAAAGATCTTCTGTTATTTGATTGGAATTACATATAATCTATAAATAAATTTGGTGAGAACAGACATCCCAATAATATCAAGTCTTCCAATACGTAAACCTGGTGAATCTCTCCATTTATTTAGGTCTTCTTATATCTCTCAGCAATGCTTTATAACTTCCAGCATACAATTTTTGCATATATTTTATCAATTTTATGTTAGGTATTTCATTTTAAAATCTTGAGTAATAAATTCTGATTGAATGCTGGACATTGTGAGTTTAAATTGATAGATGCTGACTCTTACTGTCTTCCTTTAAGTCAGGCTCCATTCTGGCATCTGGGATCTGTTTGATCCTTTTGCAGCTAGCTTTTAAGCTTTGTTAGGACAAGTCTAGAGCAACCTTTACTCTGGAACTAACTTAACCCCAGTATTAAGATGACACTTTTCCTTGGACTTGATCCCTTGTATATAGTGCCCTTGTATTATGAGGTATCTATACTCTGGCCAGTAGGAACACAAACCATCCCTAGCCCTGTGTGAGCTCTGAGAACTATTCAGCCATTATTTGTAGTGGTTCTTTTCCCAATTTAATAGACTTTCATCCCATTATTACCATGTGAAGTTTCAGTCAAAGAATTGGGTGTATTCTTCTTATAACACCACCATTATTATTATCATAACAATTATCAAAAATACTCATATTTTGAGACCCATCTGTAGTATCTTCACCCTTTGAAATCCCCTTTCCAATCCCTTTCCCACCTACTCTGAAATGAGCAAACCTTCTTCTGTGCTCCAACTGTACTTTTCTGTACCTCTGTTAAAGCACTTATTGCACAGTATTAAAATCATGTACTTAAATAGTTGTTGCCCCTATAGAATATAAACACCTTGAGGGCAGATATTCTAATTCCTCTTTTTAGCCCTAATTCCTATCTCAATGCCTAATGCATTAGGCATTCAATACCTGTCAGTTGAATGAAGAATGTTCACGTAATAAGTGTTTGTATATATCCCTAGGCAGCCAGTGAGTGAGTATGGGACAGGGACACAAATGTGTTCTTTGTTCTTCTATTTACCCCCAATTCCATCAAACCTCCCCAGACCAATAAGTAGATGGTTTCTCTTTATAGTTTATGGAGAGGCCCAATCTTGCTTTTATATTTAAGTTTATAAGCCTACTTTGTATGTGTTGTGACATTTATGGCAAAAAAAAACAGAATTAAAATTCTGTTAGATCCACTAGAAAGAGATTTTTTAAGTTTCTTCATGGAGATCAGGCCTACAATTTAAAGTAGTAGGTTAAAAAAGAAGGTAGTAAGATTATCTTTTAGTATGTGTATTTAGGGAATCCAAAAATATGTAATATTTAGGGAAGCCAGAATATTTAATCTATTTATTTTTATGAAAACAAACATTATGGAAAAACAGTAGCATCATAAGCTTTAATACCTTGCACATAATTCTTCAATAGATGACAGCTATTATATTATTATTATTTGATAGTCTAGCATTTCTCATTTGTTTTATGACTATTAGAAAACTATGTATACTTTTAATAGTAAATTTTCCATTAAACTTTGCCTTTTGAAAACAATTCAGATAAATTAGGGTAGATATAGCATTTCTTTTGGTAATTTACTAATTGCATTTTTTATACGAGAACAAACCCTCATATTTGCTTACTTTTCAAAAAGTTTAAATCCCTGAGGGGCACAGCATTACATGGATTCTGTGTCCAATGGCCTTAGCAAGAGGTTGCTTTGGAACTTGGCACAAATCATACTCCTGTTTCCATGAGAATGAGTTACCTTCTCCCAGACTACTCTAGTTTTGTTCAGTTTGCCAACGAAAGTCACTGTGCTGTTCTTTACTTAGTACATCAACACATCTCTTGCCTAGATGGCATTCAGTTTCACCTCGAGCATAAACACCTTCAGTTTTAAGAAGAGCTATGTGCTCCCTCTGGTTCCAGAGACCCCATTCATGTCTGGACCACAGCCTTCCAGACATGTTTGTCATTGTAGCAGCCCTGTCCAAACAGGCCTGTGCAGTTCAGAAGCAACAACCCCACTTACCTCCACAGGCTCCAATATGGTGAAAAGAGTTCACTAATCGTATTATGCTAGGACACTTTGTCAATCAAGTATCTCAAACTATGTTTGACTTGGCCATTTCCAAGATGGAAACAGTTTCTTACTGATATGTGGATCCTTGCAGGTGTCGCGCATACAAGCAATCCCATTAGTCAACAATTTATTGTAGATGAAAATGCTTTTCCAGTACTTATTCAACTACTGAGAAATCACCCTTCTCCCAGCATTAAGGTATGTGTAAGGTTTTAAGGATTTTTTCCCTGATATGGTAAAAATTAATATAAATGAGTTTTTAAGAGTAATTTGTATCTTTATGAAAAGTTCACAAGCTCAATAACAATATTTGACTTTTAAATAAAATTCTAGAAGTTTTAAACAAAAAAGTTGCTACAAAGATAGTAAATTTTATTAAAATATTTCTTTAAAATGTAAATTTTATATCCTTACTCATCAAACAAGTTTTATTCCTCAGATGTTTGATTATTCACAGAATTTGTTCCCTACTTCCTCAGATATTGGTTGTTAAAAACTGGGTGGGAGATGTGTGATTTATGTAGCAAAATTTTTCAAATATAAGTGAATCCTGCCATTGCTACACCATCAAAACAGCCCTACCTTCTACCCAACAGCCTGTTTTAGCTGGCAGCAACAGTCTTCTCAAGGGTAAACATTACCAGAATTACTAAGAGTTGTTGAAGAGTCATTCACTCTTCCTTTTACTTCTAGTAGAATACCTTTAATAAAATGACACCGACTTCTACTTAAACCCTTTTACTAAAGCTTCAGAAATTGAGGCCAGGCACAAAATGGTAACAACAAAAAAGTACATTTTCTCTTCAAAATTTGGTATGGGCTCCACTGGAAATGAGAAAATAGAAATGACCAGAGTGGAAAATAAATAAGTAAACATAGCATTATTTCTTTTAAGGAATGTGTTTGTTATCAGAAAAGATGCTGTAAGTTTTGTGGCTTTTCTTGCTATAAAATAGATTTTATTACAGAAGTTGAATTAGGGGGGAAAAAGAGGCATATGCTGGCAGGGTTTTTTTTGCCTAAATTATAGTAAAAACTACATTGACTTTCAAAGTATAAATAAATTTTATAAGACTATGGAAAATGCTACATAAAAACACATTTTTATTTTAAAATGTGCATTTCATGATTGCATCAATCTATATTTCAGTATATATTTTCAATGAATTCTTAAACTTGTTGAAACAGAACACAAATACAATACTTTTCCTCAAATGAAATTCTATGGTAAATAAAATACTTTTGCAATATTCATGCTTTTCAAAATCATAACATTTTTCATAGAAATGCATAGTGTAACCACTTAAAAAACTTAACTTTGAACCCTAGTAATAGACACGGTTCATATATATCAGAATGTGCAATAAATGACTGCAGATACAGAGAAGTATTTGTTAGTACTATTCCTCAGTACTTTGCTTAAACTGATAGGCATTCCATTAAAGGCTCACGAGTCAAAGGTAAGGAAGGAGCTAACAACCAATTCAAAACAGCTTTTTAACCCATGCCAGGAAACTTTTTAAAATATTTAAATATAGAAAGGATACACCTATGCCCTCAAATGGAATTTTGTGGTCATGCCAGCACAGAGAGGAAGGAATTTTCCCAGCTGTTCAAAATGATAAGGGACATTCCATCAAAAGTTGTGAATACCACTCTCTAAATACTAGTGAGAGAACTGGAATCAATGGATTTCATAGTATCTTTGAATTAATATATCCACTATGAATTTGTATAATAAAATGTCATTTGATAAAACATAAGTGAAAAATAAGTTAATTTCTGAAAACCACATATTTAGGTTGAAGTGGCATTTTCCTTGGCATGCCTTGTCCTAAGGAATGATGAGTTGCAGAACGTATTACAAGAAAATGAAGGATTTAAGTATGCTGATGTCCTTTATCTTCTTCACTCACAAGATAAGGTAATATCTTTACAAAATATTAGAGATCATTTAGAAAAAAATGTTTTTTAGATCACATCCTCAAATTATCATCAAGTCTTTTTCATGGCGATATTCAAATGTGTTACTTAAGAAATGTAAGATCTCTTCAATAAGTCATGTGTAATGATGGGATGATACTGTCCCATATTTTTCATACTTAGCACATTTCATTTTTGAAATGTAGCAATTTTATACATTGGGACAAACCAAAAATCATATCTCTTCTATCCTGAATCCATCAAATCTTTAACCTAATTTTATAACCTTTTGACCCTCAGTTATCTGCTGCTTACCCCAATATTCTAGCATGGAGCTTGTCAGTCTATTTGTAATAAAGAAATAGCTTTTCTAGACCAACCCATTATTATTCTTCTTTTTAAAGACAAACTTTAAATTTTGAAATTGTTTTAGACTTTCCAAAAATTTGCAAAAATAATACAGTGTTCTGGTACATCTCTCATCCAGTTTTCCCAGATGTCAACCAGGAAATGAACATTGATACATTACTATTAACCAATATGCAGACCTTATTTAAATTTTGCCTATTTTTAAACAATATCGTTTTTCTGCTCCAGAATCCATCAGAGATTCCACATTGCATTTAGTTGTCGTGCCTTTTTAGTATCTTTCAATCTGTGAAACCCAGTCCTCAGTATTTTAGGATTTCATATCTTTCATGATCTTGACATGTATGAGGAGACCAGGCCAGTTATTTTGCAGAATGTCTCTCAATTTGAGTTATCTGATGTTTTCTCATGAATCAATTGAGGTGATGCATTTTGGAAAAAATACCATAGAAATGACATGGTCTTCTTCACTCATGTTCCCAGTGCGTCCTTTCAGGAGGTACATGATACTGACACGTCTTACAACTGGCAATGTAAACTCATTAAAGTGGTGTTTCCCATATTTCTCACTGTCAAGTTACTGTTATTCCCATTGTAATTAGTAAGTGTCTTGAGGTGAGACACTTTGAGGCTATGCAAATATTCTGGTTTCCATTGTACCTTTACTCACCAATTTTAGCATACACCGATGCAACAGTGAATACTGTGGCATTTGCCTAATGGTGATTTTTTTAAAAATCCCTCTTTCCTTCTGCATTTATTAATTGGCATTTCACTGTAAGAAAGAGCCATTTAAAAAATGTTTATTCTCAGTTTCTATAAACCTGTTGTCAACCATTTTGTGGATTGTCACTGGTCCACTGGCCACAGTTTGAATAGCACAAACCCTAGAAAAACTCAGGGACTTCTGTTACCTACAGTGCATTCGGCAATTAGGGAAGAAAATTGCCAACTATGTCCCTCTCAGTCCTGGGAGACTTGGGAAGGAGAAAGAAGGGTTGTAAGGGGAGAAATGAAGTCACTACATTTTTTGTTTTAATAGAGAATTTTAATTTACTGTGGTACACAAAAGATAGAAAAGTTCTGCTTTAATAAGATGAGGAATTTAGGGTGAGGAGGTTGAATTCATGTCTGACTCTCCAACTCACCTTTCTTCTCTCTCTGTTCCTTTCACATTTTAATCTCATCACCCTACTCCTCAGGACACACTTCTCACTTTTCTTGTACTACCCATTCCACTATCAACCATTCTCTTTTTCCTTCCAGCCTGTTACCACCTGCTTCACTCTCTGGAATCACCTCCTTGACTGGACCTGATACCTTTCTTCTTGCCTGTGGCCAAGTGACTATTTAGTGTGCATACAATTTTTATTTTGGAAAATTTCAAACAACTCATGGTCAATCTTATTTCCTCTATATACCTACTTGCTATCCCTATGTTATTTTTGAATCAAATATCAGGCATCATATAATTTTATCTGTAAACATTTCAGTATATAAAATTTTAATGTAATGATTCATAGTGGTAGAAGAAAACTCAGTAAGATTAGAGGTTCTCTTTCTCTCTCTCTGTATTATATTGTTCAAATAGAATATTAAAAACAAGATTTAGTCATAATATTCTATCTTTTGCACCAATCTGGAAGATCTATGATACTTATTCATCTATGGCAAGCAGACTGTCTTTAAAGGAGAATTGGTTTTTCCTCTTTTCCCAGTCTCAGAATGTTAAAGTGTGATTTTTTTAAATAAATCACTTTTTTAATGCTCTCTTAAAATACAGCACAATAGAATTTTACAAATAAACTTATTTTAAGAGATGATAATCATTCCACAATGCATAAAATACAATATATAGCCTGTTATACAAGGGGAGTTCTGATTTATCAACTCTACTTTGAAATGTTGAAAATAAAAATATGTTGAGACAAATTAGTTTAGTGCAAGTGAAATTATAAAATTTCCTGTTACTATTTTGGTATTCAATTATATAATCAGTAATCTAACATTTCCTTTAAAAATTAATTTTTTTCTTTTCTTCTCTCTGATATTACAACCTAATTCTTTATTTTCTGAGGTAACTGTTTTTATCTGTTTTCCCCAATACAGTAATGTCATATTTTACTACCAGAGGTAAGAATGCAATATATTATAATGGGCAAGAATTCAAAACCTATTACCTTGATAACATGATAAATAAAATAAGTTAACAATAATGCATGTTTCCCCTATTTCTAGGATATCTGTTTAAGAGCAGGCTATGCACTGACCCTTTTTGCCTTCAATAATCGCTTTCAACAATATTTAATATTGGAAAGTGGAATGATGACCATATCAATTTTTGAACCTTTTCTTGAATCAACAGTTGAAACTGAGAAGGCAATGGCAGCATTTCAGGTATAAAATTAGAGGTTAAATCTTCAATAAAAGTCTTTTTAGTGAAAGTAGAAATTTTTAAAGTATATTTATTGATTATGCTATTACAGTTTTCCCAATTTTCCCTTTATCCTCCCTCTGCCCTGCACCCCTCAACCCTCCTTAATTTCCCCCCTTAGTTCATTTCCATGGGTTGTACATGTAAGTTCTTTGAGTTCCTCTGTTTCCAATACCATTTTGACCTCCTCCCATCTATTTTATGCCTACCAATTATGCTTCTTCTTACCTGTACCTTCCCCCCCCAACTCCTTCCTTCCTCCTCCCCACTGAAAACCCTCCGTGTGATGTCCATTTTTCTGATTCTGTTCCTGTTCTAATTGTTTGCTTAGTTTTTGTTTTCACTGTTTCTCTCTTTTTTTTTCTCTAGGTTCATTTGTTGATACTTTGTGAGTTTGTTGTCATTTTACTGTTCATATTTCTTATCTTCTTTTTCTTAGATAAGTCCCTTTAACATTTCATATAATAAAGGCTGGGTGATGATGAACTCCTTTAACTTGACCTTATTTGGGAAGCATTTTATATGCCCTTCCATTCTAAATGAAAGCTTTGCTGGGTAGAGTATTCTTGGGTGCAGGTCCTTGCCTTTCATGACTTCAAATACTTCTTTCTAGCCCCTTCTTGCCAGCAAGATTTCTTTTGAGAAATCAGCTGATAGTCTAATGGGAACTCCTTTGTAGGTAACTCTCTCCTTCCCTCTTGCTGCTTTTAAGATTCTCTCTTTAAGTTACCCAAGATTAAAGATAAAGATGATGTGCCTTGGTGTGTTCCTTTTTGGGTCCAACTGCTTTGGGACTCTCTGGGCTTCCTGGACTTTGTGGAGGTCTATTTCCTTCACCAGATTAGGGAATTTTTCCTTCATTATTTGTTCAAATAAGTTTTTGATTTCTTGCTATTGTTCTTATCCTTCAGGCACCCCCTATAATTCGGATATTGGAGCGTTTTGAGTTGTCTCAGAGATTTCTATGTCTTTCTTCATTTTTTTGAATTCTTTTTTCTTCATTCTGTTCGGATTGGAGGTTTATTTCTTCCTTCTGTTCCAAATCGTTAATTTGAGTCCTGGTTTTCTTCCTGTCACTGTTGGTTCCCTGAATATTTTGGTTTATTTCCTTTTGGGTATCTTTCATGTGTTCTTTCATTTTGTGACCAAGCTCAATCAGTTCTGTGAGCATTTTGATCACCAGGGCTTTAAATTCTCCATCAGATAGGTTGGCTATCTCCTCATCATTTAGCTCTCTTTCTGAGGTTTTGCTCTGTTCTTTCATTTGGGACATACTTATTTGTCTTGACTCACCTGTTAAGTTGTAAGGGGGTGGGGCCTTAGGTATTCACCAGGGCATGGCAACCCTCTTTGTTCTGCTGGGGCTCTGCCTATGGGGGAGGGGCCAGAGAGGGAACAATGCAGCTCCTCTGCCCATCTCTAGCCCACTTTCCAATGAACTCTTATGTGAGACTGGGAGTATCTCCCACCGTGGCAACCACCGTAGTCCACAGCTACCTCTGAGTCTTAGTTCCCCATTCAGTCAGCCCCGCCTGTACAGTCTGCCACCTCACTACAGCCAGCCCTGCTTGCAAGGTCCGCTGCCTCACTGCAGTTTTTCTCCATCAGCTGCCTTACCAGTCTGGTTGTTCTGGTTGACTATTTCTTTAATTCCTTGGTTGTCGAAGTTCTATGCAGTTTGATTTTTCTGGCACTTCTGGTTGTTTATTGATTTTAGATTGGTTGCTATCCTACTTTTGGTTGTGCAAGGAAGGAAGGGTTTCTACCTATGCCTCCATCTTGGCTGGAACTTGGATCCGAAAAGTAGAAAAATTTTTGAATCTGAAAAAATGTTCACTGATCTGTAAAATTCACATTTTTCACAATAGCCCCTTTCAAATCATAAAAATCCTATTATCTACAAGGATTTCTTCATTTATATAGAATTTTATATGTTAAAATGGAATATTTGCTTTTATACATCATTTGATGTTTATAAGACCATGTCACATTGATAGGCAGGTAGTAGCATTTTCATTACCTGCACACTACAAGAGAGGAGGCAGGGAAACATGATAGTATCCAACCCAAGTTTTCTAACTGCAGATCTTTAGCTGATCACCTGACAGCTAGATGTATCTGGGTTCTTCTAAGTCTTATTCTCTCTCTTTTTCTACCCCATGATCTTTAGGAGCAGTATTTTCCATGAACCCATACTTCAAGAATATAAAAGTTACAAGCATTGTAGAAAGAATACTACAGCCTACCATGGTCAATAAAATGATCAGACAGGGACAAGTGTTCGAACTCCTACCCCTGACACTTGCTTCTCTTCTATTCAATCAGATCAAATTACTCCTCCTACCTTCCAGAGAAGTGCTAAATCAATCAATCCATCAATTAATTAATTAGAGAAGCTGAGAGGAAAATGTTCAATAATTCTATGCTTCTTTTTTTGTTTTTAGATTATTATATTAGCTAAAGTCATTATAGACATGGACCATATTACTTTGTCTTCAAGAGGCGTTACTATTTTAGTTGATTGTTTGTATTCAGTTCAGTCCACTACTCTTGTATTGACAGGTGAGAAATAATTGGAATCTAATTGTATCCACATACATCTATTTTCAAAAAAGTGTTTTTGTAACCAGAGCAATAATAAGATAAGCCTGATACTCTGTCACACGGTTTAGAGAATGAGTCTATGTGTACCTCTTGAACAGTGTCACAGTGACAGGCAGGTAGTAGTGTCGAACTGTGTAAGTCTTTTCTGCACCCCAAATGGGAGCAGAGTAACTCTGAACATGGCCTTTTTTATTTCTTCACACACTTTTTCAAACCCTAATTATTTTTCCAGAATATAAAATTAGAATTCAACTATGAGTTACTGACAAAAATTTATCCACTGATTTATAATAGTGGCCAATTTATGCTGACATACCTGTGTCTGGTGCCCTTTTGACCAAATGGACCTATCTGGCTAACATTTAAGAGTTCTCTACACTGATATTCAATACAGCAAGGCAAAATGGCCCAATAGAGTACCTGACACAATGCTAATTGGGTAACTATATCTACTCCAGATCCATCTCCCCAGGTGATTAATAAGTACTTTATTGACTTCAAATATCACTGTCAACACAACATAAAATAGTATCAAAACAACAGCCATTTACAATTTGGAGTAAGTTGCAATTTGGAGTAACTATTACCAAAATCTGAAATGGATCACTGAAACGGATCACTGAAACGGATCACTGAAGGCAGTGAAGGAAGCTCCACTTGCTGCCGTAGAATTAATTATATACTTTATGTTGTATATTTACTTAGCATGTAAGGACATTCAAGCAAAAGAAAACTTTGATAGAAACTACCTAGGGAAGAAATATGTTTTTAAAAAGTTATTAAACATATTTTTCTCTAAGTAACAGTAATCCTATGACTCTGCAAAACAATTGTAATGGGTTTAATTTTACTCCATAAAGTGTTGTGTGCAAGAAACACCACATTATAATAGCTTTCAAATATTAATTTCCCCAGGCTGGTAAGAATTTAATCCCCCAAATTACTAGGCTTTCTCTGCACTCCATCAGAGTTATACGCATCTCCAGTCATATGCATGTCAGAGGTATCTCAAGCAGAGCAGGCTATTCTTGCCTCAGTATGCCATAAAATAAATGATGTGCTCAATGTCCAAGTCCACATGGTTCCCAGAAGAAGCTCCAAAGGTATAGATGTTTTTCAGAGACTGGAATTTCTGTTGCCAAGTGTCCGGTTTTCTTACGTGTACCACTTAACTGTTATCCAATTAAAGCTCCTGTTCCTACTATGTCCTTCTTAGCCTAGACTCTTTGCCCTCCTCCATCTGTTCCCTATTTCTTACTCCACAGGTTTAAAGACACCTCTCTCCCTTCCTGCTAGTGTACACCATCTATAAACTCAGCTTTTGAAAATGTAAGCCTGAAAGAAAGGTTATGTTTAGACAATTTTTTCTCTAGGCTATACATCACAGTCCTCCCCATCCTTAGGCAATAAATTCAAAGGTCTTCTTGGTTTATAGTGGTGGGAAAAAAATAAAACAAAAACCCAGTCAATACCTCAATAAAGTATCTACCCGCAAATGTAAAAATACATTTACTTATATCTTAAAATCTGTGTTATACTTATACCAACACAGCAACAATATTATGAAAGAATATCACAAAAGAACTCTAAAATTAAAGCAAGAATTTGAATGAAATAGTTTTATGTTGGTAGTTGCATATTTATTTAATTACTGAATCACTTTTCAATCCCAAAACATTTATTTTCATGGCAAAAATTTCAGTGAATTTAATCTTCAATAAGCAACATAATGTTTAATTTTAAAATGCCATTAAGCTTTCTTAACTCAGAGCCATTTGAACTTCAAAAAGGGCATTCAAGTTTTCTTATTATTTTTTTAGTCTTGTCTCTACAAATTGTTTTTTTAAGGTACGTCGGTGTTCATAGTCATTAAAAAGAAAAATCCCTAAAACCTCAAAACAAAACATATTCTGAAACCACGAGGAAGAAAACCTCTAATTTTCAAATATTTTCTCTCTTAAATAAGTTTACTTAACTCAGTCCTTGTGACGGAAAATCAAACCGTAATTATGGGAAAAGTTTATTCTAAATTTGACAAATGTTTTTTCTCAGCACTCATGACTCAAATCTTTTTAATATTATGTGCAAATAATCAAAAGCACAGTGTATCAGTTTATATCAAATAACACATGCATTTTTTTCTTGTTTAATTTTTAGGGAACTTAATAGCTAGCCTGGCTCATTCTAGAGCTGGTATTCCAGAAGCATTTACCACATTAGGGACAATCCAACGGCTCTGCTATCATTTGTACTCAGGAAAAGAAGAGGTAAAGACAAAAGTAATTCTAAAATTGAATCTTCTAAAACTATAATTTGCCTCTCTCATTTCTGTGGGCTAATTTCTCCACAGGTTGACCATGTTATATAATAGTTCTTGTTACTAACTGAAAATGAAATTACTTCTCTACTACTGTATCTGTCACCCACAATTCTGGTTCCCACAAAATGTGAAAATTTGTTTTAACTTTGATATTTAAGATTCAATCTACAAATTAGTACATTGATGATATAGAAATTTATAATTACAATATATATGAAAAATCTCACAAAATTTTGTGATCTCACTGTCATTTCTATGATTATTTGGAATGAATGAAAGTAGAATTTTTTGGATAGTTTTCCTTATCTGCCAAGCAGGGTTAGCAATGAGGGTGTGTGAAGAAAGCCAGGCTAGCCAGCAGTGGTGTGCCTCTGAGTGTTCCCCTACGCTTTTCTCCCCACGTGGAACGAAGTGTTTCTCCAATTTAGGGTAGGCTGGAATCACCCAGAGGAACCTGTTACAGCATAGATTGCTGGGCTCCATTCCAAGAGCTTCTGATCCAATGTATCAAGTGTAGGACCTAGAATGTGAGTTTCTAACAAGTTCCTGGAAACTGGAGCTATTGTTCCAGGGACCATATACTGAGAACCTCTGTTCGAGGCCTGGGAGATATATGGGGACATAAGGCAGTCGGATGCCAGCGTAAAGACCAAAGTGTCAAGCTTCTGGTACCATGCATGGGCCACATTGCTTATGCCAACTAACGGATTTTCTTTACAACTGCCTACAAGTATACTTTAATCAATCATATGAATAACCTGATTAATTCAAGGTCACAGACAGGGGGTATTATTTCCTTCCAGAAAAGAGAGGACTTTTCCTGGAGCCCTATGGCCTGATGCTTGTTCTTGTTTGCTTTTGCCAGTGGAAAATTCAGTTGCTTTCCTCAGTGGTTTCCTATTACAATCACCTGAGCAGTTTGGAAAAATGGTGAGGTCTAGGCCACACCCAAAATAATAAAATCATAGTTTTGGGGGGTGAACGCTAGGCATGAGTAACTTTCATAGCTATCCAGGGGACTGCAATTCACAATCAAGACTCTGATCCACTGGCTTAGTTCAAACTCAATAGTTCTTACTCTGGCTGTACGTTAATTATAACCTCCTGTGGCACTTTAAAAACAATATATATGGCTAGATTCTGCCCCAAGAATCTGATTCCGTTGATGTGCTTAAACAACAATGAAAACTTCTGGTGATCCTAAAATGCAGTCAGGACTGAGAATAACTATAGTAGAAACCAACGGCCGTTGACATCCTCTCTAAAAATATGACTGTGGTTGCCATAGGTTGACATACATATTTGCTATACATAGCTGCAGGGACTTTCCTATGAAATACCTAATGAGAGCATGGGTTGCATATTTTAAGAATAAAGCTCAATGGTTAAGGAATTGTTTCTTCTTCATGTAGGTTCGCACAGCTTGCTCCTGTGCTCTTGGCTACTTAACTTACAACGCAAATGCCTTTCGCATCCTATTAAATGAATGTAGGAATAAGCCTAACCAGTTCCTTCGTATAACAAACAATATCAGCAGAGATGCAAGTATTAACCCAGCCTTTTTGAAGGAATTTCAAATACAACAAAAAGTGGGACTTCCTTCCTTAAGGTAATGTGCTTATATTTGAAGTTGTAGTAGTGAAATTGTTGACAGAGGAAATTTTAAGGAAGTTTAAGAAAGATCAAACAAGGGGAACTATTCTTGATAGGAATATATGCCTTTTATACCAAAGGATAAACTTCATTCTAAACGTCCATTGCCAAAGCGTGTTTTAATTCCAACTTATGAACAGGAGTGTGAGTGCAGACAAGAATACAACCAGATCTTGGGGATCCTGTCTGACAAGAATTATTCACATTTCAGAAATTTTGTGAAGCCTGGTTGCCTCCACGTCTGTGAGAGTTCTGGGCCAACCAGGACCACCACCACGACCTTGGCATCAAATGGGACTTTGGGACTTGATGCAAAGCTAGGTCAAATAAGAACCAGTGGTTAGAGTTATGCCAAAGTTTGCCAGACATTTATTCACATATTTCCTTCTGTAAATGTAGCTGAATTATAAGTCTTCTCTGCAAATAGAACTATATATATATAGAAAATTTTGTACTATTAACTTTATAATAGAATGGGATCCAATATCATGGTTCTAAAAATAAATTTTTAGTACAGAGAAAAATGAATACATCTTCGGAGTCACTTTAATTTGAATTCTTTGAAAAGCTGAAAACCTAAAACTTGTTACTTAATTTTTTCAAAAGATTTTATTTATTTACTTTTAGAGAGGGGTAGAGAGGAAGAGAGGGTGAGAAACATCAATGTGTGAGAGATACATCGATCAGCTGCCTCTTGCATGCCCCCCAACCAGGGACCTAGCTTGCAACCCAGGCATGTGCCCCGACTGGGAATTGAACTGGGGACATTTGGTTCACAAACTAGAGCTCAACCCACTAAGCCATGCCAGCCATGAATATTACCTAATTTTTTTTTAACGAAAAGCCAGGGAAATCTAAATTGCAATTGCTGTAATTGACAGTATTAAAAAGAATTTTTTGCTGGTTGAAAAAATTAGGATAAGTAATGGAAGTATTATTTAACAGTCACTCCCACAGCTAGCCCATAAGGCAACTTTTGGGGGAAGTAGAAAAGAATACCCCTTCTCAGGACACTTTACCGCCATCTGCTGGAAAATTGTTGTAGTAACTATACAAATCTGCGATGACTGTGAGGTGAATGCACTCCCTATAGTTGTAAACACTCCAATTTCAGGATTATAAATAAGCAGTGACTAGCAATTAGTAAACTTACAAGAATAGTTACCCAGTGAGGTAGAAGTGGTGAGCAAATAACAATTACTCTCATAACAAATAGTGCTATGCACTCTCCTTGGAGCAGTTATATGGACTATTCCCTATAATTTTCATAACACTCCTATAAAGGAGTTTGGTTTAAATGAAACTATGGGAAATGCATTAAAAGATTACTAAAATAAGTTTGGAAGCTTGGGATGAATAAACATATCCTTTCACAAAATATTCCTTGATACCACTACTGCAAAGAGAATGTGGATTGATTGTGATTGGGATCATAACAGCATTTTTTAGTGTATACCACTTCTCTATTTCCATGCTCCCATCCAATAATAAAATACTAGAAGAGTCTCCGGATGTCTAAATTTGGAAGTACTTGTAGAGACATATTTCACTGGTGTTAACTGACCCTGCATGAAAATAACACGAGACCAACATTAGCTAGTTGCATGTTAGCCTATTGGCATGAAGTTGCTTCATTAAGGTTGAAAAGAGCAAATGTTTCTCATCTAATTAACCAGAAATATATTTGTGATAGCTGTTTACTACTTTAATCAAGACTTATATTTTATTACCAGGGGATTTTTGCAATACTGTATTTGTATGTTAAAGGTATAGGATGATGATTAAAATAATACTTCTTTTAAAGCTACAGACACCCCCTTCCAAACACACACACACAGTGACTTAGGCACACCTTACTATTCTTTGACTTGAAACACTTCCTTGGTATCCCATTACTTTGGAAATGAAGTTTAAATTTTTTCACATTCTTTTTATAAGCACAAACAACTTTTTATTGAAACATGAAGTTGTCCTTAAAGTCAGTTCAAATACATACTTTCAAATATTAAGAATTTATTTATTTTTCCCATTACCATTTAGTCCCCTCATACATCTCCCCTGAGCAATCACCACACCATTGTCCGTGTTCATGAGTCCTTTTTCTTATTTGCTCAATCCCTCCAGCCCCTCACCTCTGCCCCCACCCCATTCACTAGCTGTCATGTGCTCCCCATCTACCGGTCTGTCTCTGTTTTCCTTGTTTGTTCAGTTTGTTCATTAGATTTCACATATGAGTGAAATCATATGGTATTTGTCTTTCTCTCACTGGCTTATTCCACTTAGCATAATATTCTCCAGGTTCATCCACGCTGTGGCGAAGGGCAACATTTTTCTTCTTTTTTTTGTGGCCAAGTAGTAGTCCATTGTGTAAATGTCCCACAGTCATTTTTTTGCCATGCCTGGTGTGGCTCAGTGGATTGAGTACCAGCCTGCAAACTGAAAGAATTCTTGTATTCCTGGCTGGTACCTTCTGGGAGATGGTGTTCGCAAGAGAAGTTTGTAGAAGGTAATCCTGTGGGAGTTCTCAGCCATGAAACTTCACAAGAATTCAAAGTACAGAGTAAACAATGCCTGTCATTTCTCACAATCTTAAATATATAAAATGACCTGATCTGTACTCTCCAACCTCATCTCCTATCATGTCTCCAGATACCTTTAATTCTGACTGCACCAGACAACTAAGCGCCCTTGGAACATGCCCTGCTGTTTCATAGTACTATAATCTTTCATACCCTATTCCCTTGATCTGGGACCCCATCCCCCACCTCAACCATTTGAAGTAGATTTAATGTCTCAAATGTTCTGAATGATTAAGTGTATAAATGAGTACATGAGTATAAAATACCTACAAATGATATGTATAAATTAGACACTGAACATGGTACGTAGATGTACAAAGTATTTATATATTTCTAGTTTGATAAAAATGTTTTCCTTTTAGTCTGGAGAAAAATGGAGGACCATCCATAATTCCTGTCTTTAAAAAAGGTAATTGATTTTTCTTTTATCTCTGAGATTCCTTCTAGCCCTGACACTTACTCTGTTTTCTGTTTATAAAAATTCAAAATGTAGAGGCTACCAGAAGTTTACCCATAAACTTTTGCTTTTGTAATTCTGTATAACTAAAGTGTCTTCCCATTTACAAACCAATGTTAAACATTTAAGGCCTTTCCTACTAACATCACTTGACAGAAATTCATCTATTTTGCTTTTTCTCACAAGCCACGCACGGTAATAAGTCATTACTGAAAAACACGTAAGTATGACTTAAATTATGACCTTGCTACTGTTCTGTTCCATGTACAACTTGTCTAATGAATTCTTAGGGAAGAAACCACATTTTTTCCCACTGATACTCTGTATGGTTGTCTACATAGTTGGCAGATGATGGCTGAGCGGTCTAGGCCTGCAAGATTGAAGTCCAGATCTTATACTGTTGCCCATCAATGCCTATCAGACATATGATAGGAAAAATAAATTACTCACTGATTTCACATACATGCTTAGTGCTTGTTCACATGTGTTTAATGTAGGACCAAATTCAGTCTTACTTAGTATAATTGTCCTAAAGTCAAATGCAAGCATAGAATCATTCGGAAGTCAGTTTGCTTTAGTTACAACTGGAAAGAGAGAAATTAGGGAGAGAGAACAAAAGAAAAAAATGTCATTTTTCAGGGAGTCCTGGAGGGAAGCTACGTATGTATATATGGGAGGCTCTATTTCTGAATGTCATGGGCAGAAGAATGTTTTTGTGTACAGCTTCTTTAGTTAGTCTTATTCTTTCTTCACTCTAATACTGATTTCTAAATAACAATCTGTACCAGTAATGGATGGTCTGAAGAAGTTTTCACAGGTTTGTGGAAATAAGACAAAGACAAGGTAGCAAGTTTCTGATAAAGTCTGTCACTTTGAAATAATGCCTTTCACACTTTTTTGGTGTTAAAATATCTTCTTTCACAAAATACTATTTAAAATAATGAGTATTTGTTCTTTTATTAAGTGCCAAATTGGCACAATAAAAAGCTAGCAACTATATATTTGGTCCCCAAAGATTTCTGTGCTCTGACATCTAAAAGTCTGGAAGCTACTGATCTTAGTATGTTTTACTGATGTGAAGAAAATAGATCTATATAGAACTAAAGGCAGTAAGACCATACCTAGGGTTCTTAGGGTTAAGAAAGAGACATTTAATTGTGGCTCTCTAATTTTTAGGGAAACAGCACAGAAGGAAATTAAAACCTAAAATTCAACCAAGAGATTCTTTGACTTTATTGCCTCCTGTTACTAACTTCATGGGACTCTTCAAAGCAGCAAAAAAGACCACTGTTTCTCATAATATTTTTTCCTTTTCATCTGCAATGTCATCAGATATCATAAAAGTATCAAGACCAAGAATAGTGTTTTTGAACAAACTTGGAAAACATGTACAGAAAGCTGATTTGGAACCTGCAGAAGGCTAATAAAAGCATTTTAGCATGAAAGGATTCCTGAGAAATCTTTTTAATTTTTAAGTGTGGTAAAATACACATAACATAACTAAATAATCTTTTTTTAATGGAAGTTCTTGATATTGATATTTAACAGATTTCCTTTAGCATGACTACTGGAATGAAACTCAGGCAGAGTTGTAGTTTCAAAAAAATAGGTACAATTTTCTGAAATAGAATGCCTGAAGTTAAAACTATTAAAATATAGGAACTGACACGAATGGCATACTTAGTATTTGAATAAAGTATTATAAATGCTTTTTAATTGGTATGCTATGCTAAAGAGACCTGATTCAAAGTAGCTCACATGTTAACACTCACTGTAATACCTTAAGATATTTAATGATAAATTCTACAAACGCTTGAGGCTTCTAAATATATACCTTTAAAACATTTTATTTTTTAAAAAAATCTGAACTCATTGACCATCATGTACAAAAGTATGGCTAAAAATGTGGCAACAGCACTGACCACTCTCCATACTTATTGAGAACCTCTGGTTTACAGCTGGAAAGGGTGATACTCTCTGTGCTTAGAATCACGTGGTGTCTCTGCCCAGAGAGTACTATTTGCAGCAGGTAGTGGTTTCGTTGTATATCTGCTTCTCCCATTTTACAGCAGCACATAGAGGTGACACGAAAGCAAGCTGGGCTTCACCGTATCCTTTAAAGGCCCCCCTTTTCTCTATCTACTTTGCTCAGTGTCTTCATACGTCTTCCTGGGCTGCACTGAACACATCTATCAATGAGCGGTTATGTTCCCCAACATGCCTTAACACAACAGTAATGATGGCGATGTCAGCAGCTACATGTACTTAGACTTTTCCATGTGCCAGAGTCCAAAGCCTGTGCTCTTAACCACTGCACAATACGAGACCTCTTTAATCCTCAAATACAATTCTATATTCTTTTAATTTCTTTGAGTCATAGCTTTCTGGTGGATGGACTAAAATATAGGAATTGTGGTGGGGGATGGCTTATTTTATATTAGAAAGGGATGAATAATTCAAATAAGAAACTATGTCATTTATTCAGTACCATTAAAAATAAGAATATCAAAGGAAATATTAGGCCTATGTAGACTTTTAAAAAAGGCTTTAGATAGCAAACTTTAGCTTTGCTCAATCTTCAGGTGAGCTAAGCACTGTATTTTAAGAGTATTTTCAGGTATGAGGATCAGCATTTCTTTGTTTTCAACAACACAGACATTACCTGAGTACCTTGGCCTAGCCAGACCATCCTACTACTTCTAATACTTATTGTATTTCTCTTAAAGTACAGCCCCCTCCTCCCTGTAAAGATTATTTTTGTTATGTTGCATTTCCTTTTGTTTTTTAAAATTATGTGTAAGATGAGAAAGGACTCTAAATAGAAAGTCTTCAGCAAATTGCTTGCCTCATACCAGACTATAACCTAATTTTAGTACATATCCTTGCCAATATAGAGCATGATGTTTCTCCTTTTCCTGTCCATCTTTCTTTCTTCTCTTCTTTCCTATGGCTAAGTACTGAAAGGGCTCAAGATATGAATGCTTCCAGAATTTGCTCATTTTCCTTATCTATATTTTCTCTCACTTATATCATGAACCCAATTTTGACATGTATGCTTGTAAATTTAACAACATATATTATAGATATCCCTATTTTATAATATTTGTAATAGTGGTAAGAACTTTTGGTCAATTTTCTTCCACAGTTTATATGCACCCTGATTCTAATAGCCACAGCAAAGGATTATACTTCTTCTCTTTGAATTAAGATCCACATTATACAGAACACAAATTCAAATATAAAATGTAAATTCACAAACTAATTGTTTCTTTTAAATATCTGTGAACCAATTCCATCAAACCTATACCTCAATATCAAGAAATGCAAAGCTTTATAAATTGGCTGTTTCTGTAAGTTCCTTCATATAAATTATGTTTTCTATTTCCAGTATAAATTGGATGATCATAAAGCTATATTCTACGATCACAATTCTAAAGAAAATAGCTTAAGGAATTTCCCAAAAGGGAAGTCACCTAAAGGCGGGATTAAAATAAGAAATCTTTTCATTATAGATTTTTATCCTTATCTCCTAGTTTCTTAATAAAGCAAGTCACTGACTAGAAAGTTAACCTGTCCTGTGTGGATGACATTCTATAAATCTCTACTGGTAAATCCTCTCAAAGGACATTAAACAGTCAGTCTGTGGCACCGTCCTTAGAGTCAAACCTAAGGCAGAAAAAACTGATAAACTATTATGATATCTGCAGTACAAAGTTTCAGATTCTGGGAAATTATCTAAAAACAAAACAAAACCCTTTTCATCTCATCTATTTTCATCAGTTAAATAACATTTTTAAAATAATGAATATAAATATATGTGGTCAACTAAAAAGTACAATACACAATGAGAAATTACTTGCATGTCACATTTCTTATTCTTAAAATCCCAGATGGGTTTTAAGAAATGTATAGACATTCCATTTGTTCCAGAACACATACCTATATAACATTTTTTTTATTTTTTAAAAGTTTTTATAATTAATAACATACATTGTTAGATGTCACCTTTTGTCTTGATTTAGAATTCTACAACTTGACACAACTTTGACCTGGCTCCCTTTCTAAAACTGTTCTCTCATTGGAAAAGTCAGGCTAATTTTCAGCAGAAGCCAAAGAAATAGCTTCTGCTACTCTGATAGAAAAAGGGATGCCCTGCCTGGTGTAGCTCAGTGGATTGAGCGCAGGCTGTGAACTGAACAACCATGGTTCAATTCCCAGTCAGGGCATATGCCTGGGTTGCCGGCCAGTTCCCAGCAGGGGACACATGAGAGGCAACCATACATTGATATTTCTCTCCTTCTCTCCTTCCCTTCCTCTCTAAAGATAAATAAAATATTTTTTAAAATTAAAAAAAAATAGAAAGAAAAAGAAAAAGGGGAAGACAGATCTTGGCCTGTGTAACATGGGGCCAGAATTTTCTTTGTTTCTTCTATCTGCCAATATCAGTACACCCTTTCCCCAAAAAGATGTTTTACTTTGTTTTTTTGATTTCAAAATGTATATTCTCTTATAAGACGATAACATATTATTGCAGTCTCTCAGAAGAGCAGGTTAAACATCAAATATAAGAGGAATAACAAAAGAAAGTGTCCATCAACATATTATATATCTTCTACAATCTGATATACAAAAAAATTAAAACTGTTGAAATACTACCTTCGGGGATTTTTGAAAAGCAAAAATCAAATCTTCATTTTCAGTCGTGGTACTTTTATGGCAGCTTCTCCAACTTCTTTCGATATATCTACTCCTAGAGGACATCTGCATGATAATCAGACCAATCACATTATTTCAAACATTTGTTTCCCGATCTGTCATTAGTCTGCAGACTATTTGCTTAGAATTCTTATCAAACAATATGTGTATCTAATTTATAGTTAGTTGTATGTATTGCTAATTCTTCAATACATATAAATACAACAGGACTTCAAACCAGAAGAATGAATGAAGAAAGGCAAGTTTCACTAATAAGAAATCTAAATTTGGAGAATTTTTTAACCACTTTGAGGTATATCTGACATGTAAAAAGCTATACATATTTAATATAGACAACTCAATGACTTTGGGGATTGAGATGTTTCAAAAGAAATAATTCTATGGCTCTCAAATACTGTAGATAAATAAAAACAAAATGAAGTAGGAAGATTTTTAAACAATTTTATAATTCTCTATAATGCTAAAAGGCAAGAACAATTTACCAAATAGGTAAAGTCAAAACTACATCCACTCCTACTTTAGAAACTCCCTAGGTTTCCATTGATTCTTCTCTGAGGTTTCAAAATCTAGCTTTTTTTCTCCCTTCCTTTGTCAATACAGGTAGGAGAAGTCTTAGATCCCGCCCTCTTTCTTTGTTCTTCCTTAGTAATTTTGGCTGCAGATTTCTGCTTTTTCACTATGTTGCCCAACCTGGAAAAAGCCACTCTCTCGGGCTTGTACACCGCCCAAAGAAGGCACTGCTGGATCAGATGATATATTCTACAAAAGACCAAGCCATTGACATACGGGTTTCTTCTGCCATTACTAACTAAACTCAGTTCACTTACAATCAGCCATAGAGTCTGTGGTTCATGTAGCTACAGTGATGGACTACAATGCTAAAAAGTTGTAAAACATCAGATGAAACAATGTTGAAAACAGAATTATGTTAGATTATGAAACATAATCATCCTTCACTATTTTTGCTATTCTTGAATTAACTTAGACCAGAACTTGATAACAAACTGAATAACTATGCTATTCTTTGGAACTTTGATTAGGGAGATAAACTAAGGCTTGCAGAAAACTCTTGTCTTTGGCCATGACTCAGCTGCATATAAAAGGGCATAGCCCAGTCTCACACCCAAATGCTTTCTGCACATACTCCTTGTTTTCCAGCAAACTAGCTGGTTCTAAGATGGTCTTGATGTTGCAAAAGTCAGGCCATAGACATGGTTTCCATTCTGGTTCCAAGTAAAAAAAATCATCATTTTATAATTCTTACCTTATAATGTTTCTAACTTAAGATTTGTCAAATTTTTCATAACTTGAAATTATAGCAAACATATTTATTTATAAGGTATCTACCTCCTAGGTTCATGAAATAAACTAATGTAACCAGAATGTCAGTGAAAACCTTGTATATAAAAGTAATGTCCAGGCTTCGACTTTTTAAATTTATTTATTTATTTAGTTAGTTAGTTATTCAAGCACAGTTTTCTGCCTTTTCCCCCGCCCCAGCCCTCCCCACCTCCCTCCCCTGTTTCCACCCCCACCTTGTTATTGTCCACGTGTCCATTATAATTGTTCCTGCAAACCCTTCACCCCAGGCTTTGACTTTTATAATGCAACTTGCATAAAGATATGAATGGTACTACATACTTCGGTTCATAACGGATGCCTTCTGTGTCGTATAAAATGCCCAAGCCAGCACGCAATCTTTCAATACCATTCCTAAATAAGAAACATTGAAACAAAGTAAAGAGCCCACAATTTAAAAGAAGAAGATTTAGCATGATGAAATGGCAATATTTACATGTAATTATGAGGGAAGCACATGTATCTCCCGGCTTACCATGCGATCATAATGCCGTTGTCAGTGCACAGTCTGGGAGGAGGACACAATAAAGTGCATTGTGTTGCATTTGTTACAATTTCCAGAGCTTTTCGGATATATAAGTTACTTGCAACTCCTCCAGATACAACCTGAAGTAATTGAGAAGACCAAAATTAACAAATATTACACATGGATATGAGCCAAGCTGTTAGCTATATTATATAATAAAAAGATCACATTTTGATAGATGGATAATGAACAATTGATAAAAAAATTTGGAGTATAAAAAAACCACCAAAAATTATCAGCCTATTATCACTAGTACCGCTTTTTGTATATTTTCTTCTAACCTTTTTCTAATTATAATCATAGTACAATGCTTTAGACCCTGAAGTTTTTACTTATAAGCATTTTCCTTTTTATTACATAATCCTTAAAAAACTGTCATCCCTGATATTCAATTTTGTGAATATACCATCATTTAAATATTGTCTCACTTCCTAATTTTTCAAAACAATAAAGTTTAAGCCATAGTTAAATAAGAAGTTTACTTAAAGGCTTTAAATGCACTAAAAGGATTTCATCAAAGGAAAATAAATTTTAAGAAAATCAGACTATTTTTCTAAAAACAATGAAACCAGTTACTGCATTTCATTTCTTTTTGTAAACCGTCTTTTTAAATTCAATGAGAAGATGCAGCTTGGACTGTTTCGCCACATACACTGTACATATCCCATAAAGCTGCCACACCAGTACAAGAAATGGATGTTAGCTTTATTCTGCATATTCCACATTGTCAGGTCTAGTGTATGGCATAAAGACCTTTTCATCCTATGCACAGGGTCGATTCAGCTCTTGGAAGAAAAGTATCTAACAGTGAAGTGTTACTATTCCAAAATGAGATGAGAAAACTTACTTACCAGTACTGCATTACTTTGGGGTAACAAGTTTCTCTGCTTGCAGAACAGGATAGCGCGATGTGCTCTCTTCGCAATGTGGCAAGCTGCTGTGTGCTGCACTGCAGCAGCAATGTCAGCAGCTGAAGACAGAAGTTGCCCCTTCTCAACACCTGCAGAAACGAGCAGGCATTTTTAGGCAAAACCCAGGATTATTTATCTGTCCAACGTTACTAATCATAAATGTACCTTCCTCTTTTTCCTTTTGCGTTATTGTCTTATCTATAACGTGTTGAAGTCCAGAAAAAGAAAAATCACAATTTTTAGCACGTTGCATAGGAGGTTTGAAATCAAAATGCAGTTTATTTCCTTGTTTAGCCAAATGTTCTATAGCCTTCCCACCACTCATGGTGGAGCATTCTGGATGTTTTATTAAAGAAAGTCTCCTTGCTACCTATCAAAAACAAACAAAAATTTTTATAATGAGTCATAAAATTGCACATGTTGAAATGAAGATGCAAAGGAAATGAAAAACACACAAAACCCTGGATGGATAAGACATGCTCTACTTTTACTTCTGACAATCACATCAATATGGTTGATCACTGTCTCCTTATCTACTTTTGCTCTTCTACTGGGTATGGAAAATAGATTTGAAGTTAGCAATGACCCCTTAATGCTGAACTTCAAAAATAAGAACTTCAAAAGTGAGATGAGTTTTCACATCTCATTTATTCCAATCATTTCAACTGTTGGCAGCAGGATTTCTTTGTATGGCATTAGGCTCTGCAGGATTCTAAAACAAAGGAAAAAGAAACCTGCCTCATGATCGTGTCAGCAATTGTGATGTTTAACCTTGGACCTTTGTGTATCTTTAATATTCTTGTTATCTTTACCCTCACATTTCACATTTTATAGTACTTTACACTTCACAAAAATGCTTTCTTGCACATACATTATCCTAGCTGATTAAAAACCTAACTGTATTTGCAAACTCTTGAGCCCTTATGTGTTGATGTAAACCTCTTACCATTTTATTTGGAACAGGTATGAAAGAATCTTTTGTAAACTAGGTACTACTTTTTTTTGTCTTACTGCACATACATTTTTCACTCTAATATGATATCATTCAGAAATAGTTAGATGAATGGTACTAATGCAGCTGTTACTATTTAACTGAAACTGACACCTTAAAAAAGAACAGAGAAATTAATTGTTAATTACCTTGTCAAGCATGTCACCCGGTGCTATGTCCAAAGACTTTCCAAGAAGCAGAAAATCTGAAACTCCTCTAACTAATGCCAACAGACAATGGCCTCCAGAAATCAAAAGAACTAAAAAAGGAAATTCTACTTTATTTGTCAACCTAATAGTAAGTGCATGAGCTTCCATATGATGAATGGGAATAAAGGGCTTTTTCAACTGATCAACGAGCTGTAAGCTAAATGATAAGCCCACTCCCAAGCTTAAAGCAAGTCCTGGTTTTGTGGTAGTTGCAATTGCTGAGAGTTCACTTGGACTGACTTTACTGACAGAGAGAGCTTCTTGTACTATTCGTTGAATGTTTTCTCTGTGAAGCTGTTGAGCTACTGGAGGAATAATTCCACCGGTTCTGAAAGAGATTATTAAAAAGCTTTTTATAATTTTAAGATTGTAAAATAGGAAGAAAAATTATATATTATAGCTAAAGATATGTTTTAATCATTACATAGCTAAAAATGTTAAGTATTTTCAAATATGGGTCTTATACTGAATGCAGCACACTATAAGAACTCAGGATGTAGTACTAGATTAAGGGTGTACAATGTTCATTTAAAATTGTGCAAAAAAACTCCTACTGATTTGTTTGCTGATGAAAGAAATAACCAAAATAATCTTGAGAGGCATTTTAAGGAAGAAATTTGAACATAGAAAGGACAGGATAAAATTGGATTTTAGGAAAATTAATGTCTCTGCAGCAGTAAGATTTTTAAAGATTTAAAGTTAGTGCAGAAGTGTAAAGTGATTACATCTTAATCTGGTGATTGTGGGAATGAAAAGATAGGGAGAGAGAGCCTGTAAAACTGTAATAATTAATTGGATATAAGAGGAAAAGAGACAAAGGCATCAAAGATGATTCAGATACTGGGCTGGAACGACTGGGAGTAAAGAAATACTAACAGAAACATGAAGAGTTTTGTAAAGAAAGATAAATTTATTGTTAAACACTCTGCACTGAAGTCACAGCAGGACAGTAGATAGCTTGCAATCCTGAAATAAAGTTTGTGCTCAGAGTTGGTAATTTTGATTTTTGATCCATGTAGGACAGACAATGGGTAATCACTCCAAATGTCACGAATAAACAATTAGGAAGTAAAGCTGCCTGCAAAAAAATTGCCGGCATGTGATAGAGAAGCAGAGCAATAAAATATAGGATCTGCGATATGTACCTCAACTCTTGAAAAAAACTTCAAGCATTTGATGTTGAAGATCTGTTAGTTCTCTACACAGAAGTTAAAAACCCTCAGTAGGAGCATACAATGAATATTTGCTTAATATAGTTGACCCTTGAACAATGCAGGGGTTAGAGGTGCCAGTCTCCGTGCAGTCAAAAATCTATGCGTAACTTTGATTCCCCCAAAACTTTACTACTAATAGCTTACTACTAGCAGCCTTACTAATAACACGAACAGTTAATTAACACATATTTTGTATATGTATTAAATACTTAAAGTAAGCTAGAGAGAAGAAAATGTTATTAAAAAATAATAAGGGAAACTACATTTGTAGTACTATACTGTATTTATTGATACCATGAGTTTATGTCTGTTTACAATATATGAATCATCTATCATTACCTACATCAATATTGTCTTATATGATACAAAACATTGCAGATTTATAGATATTACTAACACTAGACATCAAAAATGAAAAGATACTATGAAAAAATTTCATTTATTTATAGGGTACAATGATTCACGCACTGATAACAAAGAAGCAGCAGCAATGTGATTGCTTTATGGTAGTCTCATGTACATAATTGCATCACAGTAGCCAAGCCTATACAATAATGGTTATAAAATTTTTATGGCATGCAGTATGGTAACCATATTCATAATACAGTTTTAAAAACATTATTA
The DNA here is from genome assembly GCA_004027735.1 of Carollia perspicillata. Lineage (NCBI taxonomy): Eukaryota > Metazoa > Chordata > Mammalia > Chiroptera > Phyllostomidae > Carollia > Carollia perspicillata. The sequence goes on along the minus strand of PVKM010000498.1, from coordinate 16,965 downwards.
CATTTAAAAAAAGACATTTGCCTGTAATGATTGGCTGAAATGCAGTTTCTCCAGTGACAGGAGAGGGGCATACTGTACAGTAATTCTCTGAAAGCTAAGTTATACAACAGTAAGAAAACTAACACATTATTAAGCTTATGTTAAATATCACTCACCTTATGCTTAAGTATGGATAGGCTATCCACCAATACAGGTCTTGCACACAATGCTCTATATGATAATACTTAGGTGATGATGATACAGAGAAGTCTCATCCGTTCTTGGTGTACAGTTATTAGATTCACATGAAACACACACACACAACAAGTAAGTTTATTAACTGTGCAGCATGATTATTTATTATTCGTTAAGTGAAGTGGATCATTGTAAAGGTCTTTATCCTCATCGTCTCCACGTTGAGTGGGCTGAGCAGGAGGAAGAGGAGGCTGGGAGAGCAACCTGGCTCTCTCAGAGGTGGTCCTGCTCTCGGAGATGGCAGAGGCAGACGAGGCTGAAGAAGTGGAAGGGGACGTGAGAGAGGCAGGCACATTTGATGTAATTATGGAAATACATCATCACGTCTGTCTGACTTTTTCCTTTTTCATTCTTTAAAAGTATTTCTGTAAGCCACCAATCCTTCTTCCACTGTTCGCTTTAATTTCAACTCCTGTATTATAGAAGAGTCCATGCCATAAAAGAAGTCAAAAGCAGTCTTGAATAACTGGAACCCTTCTGCCAGATTATCTAATGTCAGTGTGTTTTCCGTTACTGCTTCTTCTACATCTTCTTCATTATCTGGTACTGGTTTGGAAACACTCACCTCCATCAAGTTGTTGTTTGTTAATTCCTGTGGTGTGGTATCTATTAGCTCTTGATTTTCTCTGAAATCCATATTTTGAGACTCTTCACCCCCACCTTTTTTGCTGTATCTGAAACCTCTTTCATGACTTCCTTGATTGGCTGCTGTAAGTCCTACAAGGCTGTGTACAACATCTGGACAGTTTCCTCCAGCAGGAATTTATATTTTGGGCTTGATGGCTGTTGCAGCTTTTTCTATAACAATGGCATTTTCAATGGTGCAATCCCTTCAGACTGTCATGAGATTCTCTCTATAGGGTTTCTCTTCCACATCGTTGACAATCCTTTCCACAGAGTTCAATGTGTAATGAGGCTTAAAGGCCCTAATTACCCACCCTCCCCCCACTCCCCACCCTGGGTTAGAGGCTGCATTAGAGATGTTGTGTTTGGAGGCAAATAGAACATTTTGATGCCTTTAGCATTAAACCCACAGCTTTCTGGGTGGTCAGGGACATTGCCTAATATCTAAAGAACTTTAAGAGACAGTCCCTTACTGGCAGAATACTTCCTGACTTCAGGGACAATGCAAGGGTGGAACGAATCCAGAAAAAGGGTCCTCATTATCCAGGCCTTCTTGTTGTCACACTACCAAAATACTGGCAGCTGGTGGTTATCTTTTCCCTCTAAGGCTTAGGTGTTAGCAACTTTATAGATAAGGTTAGTCCTGGTCACAAATCCAACTGTATTTGCACAAAACAGTAGAGTTAAGGTTACCCCCTCCTGCTTTAAATCCTGGTGCTCATTCCTCTTCCTTACTAATAAAAGTCCTTTGTGGCATTCTGTTTTTCCAGAATAGGGTACTTCTGTCTGCATTAAAAACCTGTTTAGGTGGCTGTCCTTTCTCCTCAATGATTTTCTTAACATCTGGGAACTCATCTGCTGCCTCTTGGTCAACAGAAGCTGCTTCACCTGCCATCTTGACATTTTTTAAGCCAAAACTCTTTCTAAAATTATCAAATCATCCAACGCTGACATTAAATTCTCCAGCTTTAGATCCTTCACCTTCATTTTACTTCAAGTTGTCACTTCACTTTTTCTATAGGTATGCCTTTGTCATAGCAATCCTGCACCCACATAAAAGCTGTATTTTCAATATGAGATAAAAAGGTACCTCCTAAGAAGTGCAAAATATTTATAACTACTGACATAGTTGCAGCAACAGCCTCATGATTTTTTTTAACAATGGCCCTTACATTGGATTAATTTACCTTAAAATGGCAGGCATATCTAGACATATATGAAGCAATTCAACTTTTTCCTGTACTGTCATAACTACTCTCTGCTTGGAGCACTTCCCAGCATCACTAGTGGCACTTCATACAGGTCCCGTGGTGTTATTCAAGGTTTATGGTACTGCGCAAAACACAGTGAAAACTACACAAGAATCCCAAGTAAATCATTTTCTACCATGATATCCAATTTACCAGAGAGATGAATTGCTTGCGTAGAGGTATTAGAGACAAACAGCACTTCAAGCAGATACAACACTTGAGCTTACTGCAATAGCAACAGGCGGTGGCTACAAAACTATTACAGTAGTGGAGTATGTACTAGAGAGTTAAGATTTAATAGTTCATCTTTGTTGGTTCACATTTCTCCTAACTGCAAATGGCACTGTGTATGGTCTATAAATATATTCATAAGTTTTGATACATTTTAACTTTTTAGTAATAGATTTGTGTAGTAAAATAGATTTTATGGTAGTAAATGATAAAGTAGACTAGTATCTACATATATTTTATACATTTAAGACATACATTTTTCTTGTTTTTTCAATATTTCTAAGCTATGTGGTTCATTTGTAAGTTTTTTCAAATTGTCACAAATATCCAAAAATATTTTCCAATATATTTACTGAAAAAAAAAAAAAAAACAATGCATAAATGGACCTGCACAGTTCAAACCCGTGTTGTTCAAGGGTCAACTGTATGTCATATCTTAGAGATTAGGTTAAGCTTCTTGAAGGCAAGGACTTTCTAGTACTTCATTATGCCTTACTAACACCTGCCAGTCACTTTCACATATTATGTAACCATTTGAGGCCTATTCTGCCTCTTCACCTATATTATTCCTAATTATAATATTCTATACTATTTCTATTATATTTCCCGCAATCCTATATGGTAGGTATCCTTACCACTTTATGGATGTAAAACAGAATCAGAGAGGATGAAGAACTTGCCTAAAGGCAGCCAATACCAAATGCCTAATTCATAATTAAAATACAAGTTTGTGATCTCAAAATACCAACCTGTTTCACTATTCATCTGTTTTAAATTGAGCGCTTCGAGGCATTTTTAATTTGTACAGTTCTTCAACATATTTTGAATTAGCTACTAATTTTAAAAATCTGGAGATATTACAGTAACATTCTGGATTTCCATTTTTTCTTGAAAATTCTGATGATCAAATAATATAGGGTCTATATACCTGCATGGCAATAATTGGCTGGAGCTAAGTACTTATTTGCTCCAGATATTTCCCACTTTGTATCCAGCCCACTTATTTATGTAACTTGCCTGGTGGTCCTCTGGAAACATCTTAGTTTATAAAACTTGCACCACTCTGTGCTTCAATACAATGATATATTATTCTTACAGTACCAACATGAGTTATGTATATAAGTGTGAATAGGATTTTTTGTTTTCAGTGATTAACATAGGCTAGAAGTCAGGCTTTCCTAAGACTGCAGTTGGCAACATGATACATACAGGTGAACAAAAGAGGAAGGGCATTACTGAGGGGAAGTCATGGAGAAATACTGGAGTTCAGAATGAGCTTAGTTTCTTTTGTCAATGGGATTAGCTAAGGTTTGAACTTTATTGTGGAGAGCCTTAAAAGCCAGGGCTGAGAGGTTTAAAAAAGTTAAAAAAGAAATTAGCTCCTAAAACTTAACTTTTATATATGATAAATACAAGAGAATTATTTTACTTTTTTCCAAAAAAGCGAATACCACCAAGATAATGTCTACTTACTTCAAATGAACTTCAGTTTGGGAATGTATTGCTTCTCCCAAAATATTTCCAGTTTCATCCACCACAGCAGCTGCTGTATCATCACAACTGGTTTCAATTCCCAATACTAGTTTATGAAGAAATACTTTTCCAGGATGAAAATTAAAACTTCTTAAATATTCATAAATTTTCCTTTTTGATGGTTTAGAAAAAACTCCTGTTGTCTTATTCAATATTAACATACTTACTCTATAGATAATTCCTGGAAAAGAACTAAAGAAACAAACTGAATATTATTTGGAAATGACATGAGCCACTAGCGCATTTAGTTAAGCAAAATTCTGAAAGCTTGGTTTATATTTCAATATAGAGTTTTATAAAATTATAGGAAAGTTTTGTAAAAGTCGGCAAAAATCTTTAAAGGCTGTAACAACTTGTTATATAATTATATAATTTATATAATATAAAGAACAGTATGAATGAATACAATGGCCTTCAAGGGAAAGACAGGACAGTGAGATATAATTTTTTTGCATTACTATTATTTTCATGCTCTTCTTACTAAAACTCATAGTTCTTTGTTAAAAAGCTAATATTACAGTACAAAAGCAGCATGGAATAGTCCTTTGGAAAGTGCTATTTATTTTTTGACAGCTAAAATTATGGCAAAATGGAACAGTAAAAATAAATGCATTCCATTCCCAGGAAACATTCAAAATAAAATCTAATCATTTCATTGGAAAACAGAGTACACACAGACACTCAAAATAAGATTCAGTCGTCTAGTTTAGAAACAAGTGTTCTCATACATCTCATCTTAAATAAACCACATCTCGACTAAAAAGACTGCAACTTCCTACCTATTTTATCCACTAATTACAACTTTTCTAATTAAATCTACCTTTTTTTGTCACAGCCTTATCACAACAGAGATCTTCTCAAATCCTATTTTTTCCAAAATAACAGCAGTCCATCACTGAGGCCCCTGGTACTTTCACACTGCCATGTATCTAGTTTCATGCTCCCAAATCACTTGTTCTAAAACTCTCTGGGTGTTTACTAAGTAGGCTTTTTCCCTACTACACTACTGACAGCATGGAAAAAAAACAGTGAATAAATATTGGAACTTTTATTGTTCCACTGGGGCAGAAGACATCCAGGGACTGGATATGATCGACCACAGAGAACAGCTAGGGGAGTGTGGCTCAGACAGACACACCCTGAGAAATTAGATATGCAATCACTAAATCCACGCAGGGCAGCTTGTGTCAAGTACAGTACTTTTCTTTTGGTCAAGAAGGTTCCCAAGTGAACCTAGGGATTTGGCCAGTGCTATCTGCTGTAAGAAGGCGAAGGAGACTTGGTCTGGAACCGCTTTCCCAAGCGTGCAAAAGCGGGGAGGGGTGAGCATTCACCCACCTCTCTGGTGAACAACAGTAGTTAGTCCTCCTCTCCGTTCCAGTGTAACGACGGTGGAGTGCGCTTTCTCTGGCGCTATAAAGCCCGACCTTGGCGCTCCGGAAATGATGTCATCAGTACGATGTCGCGTCCTGCTGTCAGGCCAGCTGCGACTACCCTAGAGGCCGGCACTCTTAGCTTAAATAGACGCGTAAACCTGGTCTTTGCCAAGACACTGTGCCCGAGCTCCTGCATTTTCTCCCAGGTTTCTAGGTAACAAGACTTCTCTAAAGTCAGAGGGCTAGTGAGTGATCTAGCAGAGGCAGAACACAGAGTTGTGTAACAGCATACCATTAAGTTCTGAACACTATGCTACATTAGAAGAAAAAAAATTATTTGGCTGGAATTCGGACGCCCCTATGAGAAAGTGATTGGTAGATTGTTCGTCATTCTATCTTGGAAGAACTCTCACCAAACTGAACGGTGTGGCTTGAGATATCTAATATTTTAAGACACTGGAAATTCGGGGCGCCGCCAGGACTTGTACGGGGTTCCCAGAGAACCGAAGCGTTTCCAGTCAGAAAGTAGTAAAACGTTACTCCCACTTCACTTTAAGTAAAAGATGTGGGGCTGGTTCGTTTCGTTTTTGTGATGAAGAATAAGAGGGGAGTTGTGAATATTCACTTACAAAAAAAAATTTAATATCCTATCTTTGCAATACATTATGTAGTCTTCGCCTACTATGTACACAACTTAAGCATAATATGTCTTCAGATTCTTGCACCTCCTTGATTTTTTTTTGCTTTGATTGGTATATAAGCTTATTACATTTGTTTGAATAGATTTATCCCGAGGCTTTCTTCCCTGCTAAGCTTTACGGTTTTACTAAGCTAAGGACCTTATAAACCCAAGGTTGGCACAGCTGGTACATATACTTGTGCCTTGCGGTGTGAAGTTCTTGGTAACCAAAAAAAAAAAAAGATGAATAAATCACAATCGGGAAGTCACAGATACAGACTAGGGGTAGGTACAGTCATGTAATTCCTAATTACCAGAATGTTTGGAAAGTTATTTATGTGTAGCTCATGTTTCCCAATATTTTCATTTATCTGTGGCAATAACAACCACAATTAACAATAAAGTGTCACTATGTGCCAGGCACTGCTGCAGATTAATTTATTTAACCCTCGAATGAGGTAGTTACTGTCTTCATTTTAGACACAAGGCAACTAGTTCATAGAGTTTGGGTGACATTCAGGTCATACAGCTGGTAAGTGCAGAGTCAGAAGTCAGGCCATCTGCCTCTGGAGTCTGTTTTCTTAACTTGGTAGAAGATAAAGTAACTCCTATTTTCCCTATGCTGTATCGTTGACCCCAAAAAGGAAAAATAAAAATTAAGACCTAAAGGTTAAAAAATTAGTCATCCTATTTGATTGGGTATAATAGACCAGAAGTTGTTTTCTATTATGCACTGGAATCTAGCCTGAACACAGAACCTTTCACATCTGGCATTGTTTTTCTTGCAATTTGAATTATGTTGAGCAGGTGTGGCCTAATGCTGTCCTGCGCTGTCAAGAGTTATCCTTGTTGTGCTAGTATCATTGGTAGATTCCTCGTCTGGGCACCCTTGGCTGATGTTGACTCTGAGTGTTACATTATGTGAAACAGCAGAACTCTAGGACACATTAGGAAGGAATTTTATTCTTCCTTTGATTGCATGTTAGTAGAAAGAAATGGCACTTCACCAGTCCCACCTATTTGGCAAGAGAAAGTATACATCTTCCATCTTCTTTACTGCACTAGAGAAGTTATTGGGGGAAAGGGTACTCTCTCAGACAGGTGTTGGCTTTCGTTGGATCAAATCATGTGGTTTGAGTGGCACTCATGGGCATTCTCATGAAATATGGCCTCACCACTGTAACTTCAGCTTGAATTGAGAGTTCCAAATAAATCTAAATATGCTTATTTTGCCTCTGCTATTGTCTAACTTTCCATTTGTAAACTTTAGAGGAAAGTTATTTACTGAAGAATCTTTACTTGTTCTCTAATTATGTCTCACTAAATTGGATTTCATCATATATGTATTGGATTCTTCCCTTTGGTCTAGGAACTTTATTAGTTGTTAGAGATAAAATATCCATTCTCTATCTTCAATTCACCAAGTCTAGTAACAGGTCATTGCAATACAGCATTATGGAAAGTGTGCATTGAGAAAGTTGTGTGGGGAAGGTGGCACAGCTTGCCTAGCAGGACCTTAGTGTGATTGCTGGGTTTCAACATCTGATTCTTTTCTAGGCTTGAAATTGGTTTACCAGAAGTGTGTGGATTGTGGAATACTTAGTCATACATTCAATTTGCTAATAAACTATGTAAAAACCATTACACTAATGTTTTAATGTATAAGAAATGCAACGACGAAGTTAACAATAGTTTAACTTGCCGGTCCTCACGCCTTCTCTGTACTGACCAAATTTCAATGGAAACAATAGAAATAAATGAGTTTGGTGCTTTTAATGGCTAATGTTTTCAGCCTGAGGCACCTCTTCCACTTGCGTCACATACTTCTCTTGCCTTCATCATAGGCTGGATTGTGCTAAAAATACACTGTCATTTGCCTATCTCCTCTTTAAGTTCCTTTGTTAACAAATATCTCATTTGATATGAAACATTCTTTCATTAATGGTAACACTGTCAATTGGGTCTCACCTTTGGAAGGTGTTTACCTTTTAATTTTGTTTGCTAAGCCATTATGCTTATTTTACAAATTTACCCTTAGATGATTTTAACCATTTTTAGGTGTACAGTTCAATGGTATTAAGTACATTTATATTGTGCAACCATCACTATCATATTACCACCCATCTCCGAAATTTTTTCATCTTCCCTAACTCTGTATCCATTAAACACTAATTCCCCATTTCCCTCCCCTGCCCCCACCTAAGGCAACCACCATTCTGTCTGGTCTTTATGACTTAGACCACTGTAGGTATTTCATGTAAGCAGGATCATACAACATGTGTCCTTTTGTGACTGGCTTATTTCACTTAGCATTGACATCAAGGCTCATCCAATGTTGTAGTATGTGTCAGAATTTCCTTCCTTTTAAAGGTGAGTAATATCCTATTGTGTTTATATACCTCATTTGTTTATCCATTCATCCTTCTATGGACAGCTGGGTTGCTTCCACCTTCTAGGTACTATGAATAATGCTATAAACATGGGTTGTACAAGTATCTTTTCAAATCCCTGCTTTCACTTGTTGTGGGTATATACCCAGAAGTGGAATTGCTGGATCATGGGGTGATTCCGTTTAATTTTTTGAGGAATTGACATACTCAGATGATCTTATTTTTCAAGTGTGTAAGGTCCCCATGTCTTTGGTACAGGAGGGAGAGGGTAAATCTCTTTATTACTCTCATATACTTCCTATGGTTCTTACGTGCCAGGATAGAAGCACATGGTTTGATAATTCATTGACGGGACAAATGTTTCAAAGCAGGATTATTGTATGCGGTTTTCACGCAGTGGTGGTATACTGGTATCTTCTTGGGCAATAGCTAATAAACCATCCGGCTTCTCTGTTCCCATTAAAAAAAATTATAAAAGGAAGAAAGTAATGCATGCTTATCTTTTTGATAATATAGTCAACATAAATACATAATTTTTGCAAAACCTGGAGGCTTTTCAAAATGTGTCATCAATAAAAATTTATAGCTATATAATTATAATTGGAAAGTCAGAAAATGTATATACTATAAAATTCCTCTAATTTTGTATTTTAAAAAGAGTTCATTCTACAGTGTTAATGATGTTTCTTTATGCTCATTCTTGTATTTGAGAAGAATGTATCTTTCACAACATAATTATCCAGTTAAAGTGAAAGGACATAGTGATAAACTTGGCTTATCTGCTAAACTTAAAATTACATAAATCTTTAGAATTACAGGTTGAGTCACTTCCACAATCATTAGCTGCTTATCATGAGCTTGAATGAACCAATAAATGGAATACATTACACTGCTATGCTAAACATCAAATTCAAATATTTTTACTAAATTATTTTTAAATTATGAACTATTCTAGAATATGAATAAGTATTAAGAATAAAATAATCAACTGTGAATCCAACAAGAGCTAAAACATAACTAAATACAGTTGAATTATATGCTGTATACCCGATATTCAGTATTCTAAATTTGATATTTATATTCTTGTGTTCATTTGTAGCTAAATGATAAAAATTTAAACACCATGTAACAAACTATTTGTTGAGTCATTTTTTAACTGAAACTGAGATTAGAGAGTAAAATAAAAATCAGATATATCTCACTACTTTGCTTTTGACAACAAAATGAAAGGGAGTTAATCTTTGCTGTAGTCTTGCCTGCCTCCCTCCCTGCCCAATGCTACTTCAAACTTCCTTTTGGAGTATTTTACCTAGACCAGTCTTCCCAGCACTGAACTCGTTTACATTTATCACATCAACATGTAATACCCATGTAATTGTTTCAGGAATTACTCCTCTATCTGTTCTGTTAGAAAGATTATTAAATTGCATTGGTGCATATAGGATCGCTGCATTTGTCTTCTTCAAATTAGCATGACAGTATTTAGGGTCATATTTACTGATGACATATATTAACATAGGGGGCATAATGTAAGAGAAATATATTGCATGACAATCAAGACATAGACAAGATGAATCAATGGGCTAAAATCTAACAAGATGAGGTTCTATAGTTAAAAAACCTTAGACTTTGGCCCTGGCTGGCATAGCTCAGTGGATTGAGCATGGGCCTGCCTGCCTGTGAACCAAACGACTGCGGTTCGATTCCCAGTCAGGGCACATGCCTGGGTTGCAGGCCAGTTCCCAGTGGGGGACACACGAGAGGCAACCATACGTTGATATTTCTCTCCCTCTCTCCTTCCCTTCCCCTCTAAAGATAAGTAAATAAATAAATAAATCTTAAAAAAAAAAAACCTTAGACTTTGGTTTAATAACTCCATTAAATAAGTACATGAAAGGAAAACCATCATTTAACAGCACTACATGTTGAAGACTTGGGGTTTTAGTCACTGATTTATGAAAGTGAACCAGTGAAAGTGGCTTTCAAAATAGCTAAAATGATATTAAACTGCATTGTTAAAAAGTATGGATGGACCTGGAGAACACTATGCTAAGTGATATAAACCAGTCAGAGAAAGATAAATGCCATATGATTGAACTCATATGTGAAATCTAATGAACAAACTGAATTAACAAGCAAAATAGAGACAGACTCATAAAGAACAGGATGACAGTTAAGGGGAGGTTAGGGAGTGGAGGGATTAAGGAAAAGGGACACATGGACTCAGTGTGGCGAATGCTGGGGGAGGGGAGTATAAGTAGACTAAATGGTAATGGAAAAACTACAGTAATTTTTTTTTTAAAAAACAAGGGAAGTGGTACTATTGTAGTGACATCACATCTTATCACTTCTTGTAGTTAGCTCTAGTGCTTAGTAATGAACTTACAGAAAAATTACCAGGATGGTGAGAGAAATTTGAAACCATGTCATATGGAAAATGGTGAAGGCTTGGCTAATGTTTATTCAGTGCTATTGTTAACCATTTAAAAGTTAAATAGTTGAGTTATGTAGAATATATAGTTACATATAAAATAAGGATTAGATTATTGCTCAGGGTAACAGAAGTTATAAATTCCATTACAAAAATACAGCATTGTACATTGTAAGTCCTATTTTACCAGCACTAACCCAGAACTGAATGATGGCATGGTAGGGGGTTGAATTACATAGCTTCTAACCTCTTTTAGTTAAACTCGTAGCAGCATACAGCTCTATAAGGCTAATTAATACAGATATTAGTTAACGAGATATTGTTATGCCCCTTCGGATCTTCACAGTATAATAGATAATAGTGCCATAAACCTAAAAAATTCGATGTTTAAAAAATAAAAAAGAATGGGCAGGTCAGAAGGACACAGGAGCCACTTGGAAAGTTCTTTTAGGAACTTAGGCTCCCAAGGTCAAAGCTGGAAGACAGTTTGAGGCAACAAATTAATAATGATAATAACAGATTATAAACCAAAGAATAAAATATCCATGAATCTATAACAACATAATAAATTAAATAAATAAAAGGGGAAAATCTTCTTACAGAAGAATTCCAATAAATAAATGTAGAAGGAATAAGGAAAATAGAAAGCTGGTACTAGAACTTCACATTAACAATTGCTGCAGGAATGATTCACCAATGAATGCTAAAATTAGTGGCATTTCTGAGCTCACGCCTATTTAGAAATGGTCATTGTATCTCCTGACTTTAAATTAGGAGCAATTATAGCATAACAATTATTTGGGACAATGATTTTGTTCCAAATAATAGTCATTATAGATTGTTAAAGACTTTTACATTAAGCTGTACCAATTTATGAAATTGAAACCAGTTTCCATATTTAACATAGCCATTCACTTAGGTGTTAAGACCAAAAAACTAGGGGTTATGTAGTTTCCTCCCTGTATCATGAATTCAATACACCAGTGTCTTTTGAGCTGTATTTGCAAAATACAGCCCAAATCTACTATTCACCACTTTATCCGCTATTTCCCTAGTCTGAGCTATTGTACTTTCTGCATGTGGTAGCATCTCAACTATTTTTCCTGCTTCTTATTCCCTTACAGTTTACTCTCAATATTACTCCTAACCTTAAAAAAAATGAGATCCCTATAATCTGTGTAAAACTCTCCAATGGCTTTGTCAAGCTTAGCATAAAATTTACTCCTTACCTTGGTCTATAAAGCCCTATATGATCTCACTCCTACCTAATTCTCTGACATCATTTGCTACCATTCTCGTCCTCCTTATTACTCCTTTCTAGCTCCAGTGACAGTCTTGTTTATTCTCAAGCATACTACCTTCATTATACTAGGCGCCTCTTTCCCCAGATCTATGTCCATCAGTAAGGTCGCCTTGGTTAGGATCTATAAGGAAATCTTTCTGAAGCAGAGTCCCCTGCCTTTCACTGGCTTAATCCTCCCCCACCCCCATGGCATTTATTACTACTTGAAATGATGTGTATTTATTTGCTCATTTATTATCTATTCTCCAACTCAAATGTAAATAAGGGAAAGAGATTGTTTTGTCTTATTTACAAACAATACCCATTATACCTAAGTCAAAGTGGGCTCTCAAATATCTACTGAATAATATTTTTAAAATGTGGAAGGGCAAAAGTGGGAAAAGTTGCAGAAGGTCTAGGTTAGAGCCAGATTTCTATCTCTGAAGTATGTGTAAAAAATGTAAGCCTTCTGAGATAACTTTAAAAGTGAAAACAAAGGAGTACTTTTAACTACCTTAATTTTTCACAAATTCTGTTGCTTAAAAATAAAAAACCCTTGAAAACTAAAAGTGCAATGTTGATGACCAAATTTGAAAGACTCTGCAATAATCCTATACCAAAAGAAATTTTATTGAAGTATAGATTACTGGTTATTTAAAAATACATGGGAAAAGACAAAAATACACAGAAATTATCATACAACTGATTTCTAAAGTCAATACTCTTTAAATACAAAACAATGATCATTACCCACAAAAGTCAGTTTATTGTTTTAATAAACTGGTCTATAACCCTTTTCACTCAATTTGGTTTACGAATGTTACTGGTTTTTTTCAGTTTCACCCCAAAAATCAGAATTTTGGTTTTTGGATGTATTTACTTCTCAAAGTTGTATATATATTTATTTCTTGTAATTAATTGCAGCAATTACAGGAAGTTTCTCTAAGTCACAAGAATTCAGTATGGTTGCTACTTTGGAAATAGTTGGGTTATCTACACAAAGACTCATGTATTTAAAGTCAAAATGCTATTGGATAAAGTATGAAGATTGAGAGCAGGAAGATGCTGTTATCTTTTACTGCAGATCTGCTAAAAAAGTTTCCATTATTTACTTTGGTACTATTGCTAGAGAAGTAGTTGCTGCCAGACCACAGGTTGGCTATATAGTTGTCCATTTTATATTTACTTTTCTAAAGAATGGCAGACTTTAATAATTAGATTGCTCAATCAAAGAAGCAGAGACTTTTAAATTACCATATACTTTGTGTGAAATAAATTATTTTCTGAAATAGTTAGCAGGCTTGTGTCTGCAAAGGCAGCAAAACCCACTTTGTTTGAAAATTAGAAGGCTGACTCAGAGGCTGTTTGTAAGATGCCTAGTTATCTTCTATTGCCAAGCAGTCGTGAAAGTGGACCTTCATAAACTCAGTAACTTTATAAATGTAAAAATGATCTTATCCGCCAACACACAATGTTGAATTAACAAAACGAAAAAAAGTACACTCACAAGGTAGAAATTGGTTTGTATAAAACACGAGGGTACCTATATCCTCTTATGTAACACAAGAGGAATATATATGTAATAAAAGCAATCTACAATAAACTTGTAAAGGGATGATTTCGATTTACATATAAGTCAGCTTAAACTAACATGACTGAGTGATTGGAAAGTTTCTTCTCCTAACATAATGCCCATTCGTTATAAGCTAAGCTGGTCTTCATTTCTTATAAATCTCCTATTTCCTTGGATTTATCTACTTCACCCTCATTTTATAGCCATTTAATTTATAAGCTGGGCCTTCCCAGTCTGCCTATAAAGACTCTCATCAGAATTATACCAGATGCATTAAACACAAGCATCCTCTAGTAAAAATCTGCACTTCAAAACAGCTTAATGAAGAACCAGCAAAAAAGCTCTCCAATGTAAATACCTCTTACTTCAAACCATCATAGAAACAGTGCAGTTTACTAACCACTCCTTCATTACAGGCAACTCAGTAGCTGTAAAAGTTTTTCTTCAGTTTCAAAACCTTTCAATACTTGTTAATTCCAAAGATCCGAACACCATGTAGCTGTGGCATTTTGGGGATTAGCACACTCAGGAGAGAAGCTGTGTTTAGGATGAAGTGAGTTGGATCATACTTCGTATAGAAACTTGCCAGAAAATATCTGTAGAAATATAAGTTGAGAGTATATATAACATCTAAAAACAAAACTAGAATTTAAAAAAAAATTTAAAGTAGAAAAAAAGGCCACTGAAACATAAATACCTAAAGGCAGAACCATTTTTGAACACTAAAACAAAAGGAAACACTTAGCTTGAGGACCTAAATTAATTTTATTTAGAATTTAAGTATTTTTTAATGGAGCCATATATACATATTTTGTACTTCTGCAATTATGTTAAATGCATTTAATAGAATACGTTTGCTACTTAGCATCCTTTAGAGCAGGCTTTCAAACTAGGATTCATATGCTCCCTTAAATTTCAGGTGTAGTTTTGTATTTATGTGTATATTTCTGAAGAGAAGGTACAGATTGAAAGGATATATCATATTCTCTTGAGGGTTTTGTGATTCACCAAAGGATTAAGAACTATAAAGCTGTGGAAAATGGGGTTAGTGCATTAGTACAATTAGTATCTTTGAAAGAAAACAAATACTTAATTGCCGTTTTGATGATCTCATTTCCATTCTGTTGATAAACAGGTCTATAACCAGTTTAACTGGAAACTTGAAAGACACTTGTAAAATTCCAGTTGTTTTGCTATAACTGAACACACATACATATTCAAAGACACTCAACATCTGAGAATTTGTTTTAACAAGCCTGAGCCATCTGTAAGACCATAAATCATTGAGTCGGAATGTCTAGTTTTACCCAAGGGGTACATCAAAGTACAGACACATCATCTGGCCCCTAATGTAGACAGGATTTAAAAAAATAAAACATCATAACTAAGAAGGTAAGTTTGTATATGGTTGTTTGTCTAATTTGAATTTTTAGAGTACACAGGAAAGTATTCTTACAGCTTTTCTGCTAAGAACCATCATTAGGTTCTCATAATGGGAAGTAAGTGTTTAGATATAGTTAAAAAAGAAAAGCTATTTTCAAGCCTCACGAAAAATATCAGCTCTGGTTGGTGTAGCTCAATGGACTGAGCATGGACTGACACCCAAAGGGTCACCAGGTTAATTCCCAGTCAGGGCACATGCCTGGGTTGTAGGCCAGGTCCAGGTAACCCACACATTGATATTTCTCTACCTCTCTTTCTCCCTCCCTCCCCATGTCTCTAAAAGTAAATAAATAAGATCTTTAAAAATAAAAAAATTAAAAAATCGTGGAGCTGTATACAAAACCATCTAAATGAAGAAATTCTATCATCTTCTACTTACTTCACAAATTATATAGTCAGAAAATTCTTTCTTGAGAATAATCCACATTCCTTAATCTTTTACTCTAAACCCTTTCTTCCTGCTTTCATATACTTCAATGAACAAAATTGGATACCACTTGCATTTAATAAGCTTATTTAATTTCCCATCACTATCATGGGTTTACTCTATAATCTGATATGCTGAGAACAATATATATTCTCGGTATGGCTTCTCCTTATCATACAGTAGCATATATTCCCTTTATATCTTCTAATGAAAACTGTGTGTGTAGATTATATGAAAACTACTGGACTCTTAAAAACACTGGACAAGCTTCTACAAAGATGAAAAACTAAGCGGGAATCAGTATAATAGTGTTCATCTGCAAAAGGATATACTGGAAAGAGGCTGTAGTAGAAGCAACAAGTTTACAGATTTGTTGGGGCTACTGACTCCAGAGAGCTGCAAGGTCTGGAGCAAAAAATGCACCTGAGATGCAAAAAATGCATCTAAAAATCTGGGATAACACTGCACATCCCACCTACCTGACAAATAATGATCAAATAGAAAAATCTGAAAGCACTCTGAAAAGTATCAATGCTATATGGTTTTAATGCTGTTTCTTCAGTTATGTAAGGAATTTAATCAAAGAATACTTAAAATCATACCTATGGGTCAAAAATATATCATTAGAAGTGTGGATTAAAGAATTAAATGTTAGATTCAAAACCATAAAAGGCCTAGAAGAAACCACAGGCAGTAAACTCTCAGACATTTCTCATAGCAATATTTTTTCTGATATATCTTCTTGGGCAAGGGAAACAAAAGAAAAATAAACAATTGGAACTACATTGAACTAAAAAACTTTTGCACAGGAAACAATCAATAAAATAAAAAGACAACTCACTAAATGGGAGAACATATTTTCCAGTGATGTATCTCATAAAGGGTTAACATAAAAATTTATAAAGAACTTATTAAAAAACTCAATACCAGAAAACAAACAATCCAATTAAAAAGTGGGCAAAGAACCCAAATAGACATTTCTCCAAAAAGGACACAGAGATGGTCAACAGATATATGAAAAGATACTTAAAGTCACAAATCAACAGAGAAATGCAAATTAAAACCACAATGAGATATTACCTCACCTGTAAGAATGGCTATCATGAGTAAATAAACAAACAAAAGTGTTGGCGAGGATGTAGAGAAAAGGGAACACATCGTTGGTAGGAATGCAGATTGGTGCAGTCTCTCGGGAAAGCAGTATGAAATTACCTCAAAAAATTAAAAATGTACCTGCTTTATGATCTAGTGATTCCACTTCAGGGAATATATCCGAAGAAACCTGAGACACTAATTCCAAAGAATATATGCACCCTCTATGTTCTTTGTAGCATCACTTACCATAGCCAAAATTTGGAAGTAGTCTAAGTGCCCCTTAGCAGATGAGTGGATTAAAAAACTATGGTACGTGTAAACAATAGAATACTACTCAGCCATAAAAAAGGGAAATCTTACCCTTTGTGACAGCATGTGTGGACCTAGAGAGTGATAT